>PVKC010008344.1:0-28232 GCA_004027635.1 Crocidura indochinensis | reverse complement strand
TTAAAGCAATCCATTACTTGGACTTCTGTCTTTTTAGTCACATCCTAAGTCTAATCAATTGACAATGTTGTTTGACTAAGTATATGAAGAAATAAAAATGCTCAGAGAAAACTGAGCAACGTGAAAGAAGAAATTTAGTGGACCTGCTCCCCTCTTGATTTTATGAGACTGATGTGGTTCTATTCTAATGTAACAATTGAAGTTTTGCCATTCTTATAATAAAATGATTTAATATTAATTTATATCAGATGGACTAGTATCTTTGTCGGTGACTTACAGCTTTTCAACAAGTATCCCTACTTTAAATGTTATAAAGAATTCCAAATTTTCACTTGTTCTTGCATGGCTTCAGATATTTATTTATTTATTTATTTATTTATTTATTTATTTATTTATTGTTTTTGGGCCACACCCAGTGACGCTCAGGGGTTACTCCTGGCTATTCGCTCAGAAGTCGCTCCTGGCAGGCACGGGGGGACCATATGGAGAACCGAGGAATCGAACCGCCGTCCGACCTAGGTTAGCACAAGGCAAGGCAGGCACCTTACCTTTAGCGCCACCGCCCGGCCCCTATTTATTTATTTATTTATTTATTTATTTATTTATTTATTTATTTATTTATTTGGGTAGATCACACCCGACAGCGCTCATGGGTTACTCCTGGCTCTACACTCAGAAATTGCTCCTGGCAGACTCAGGGGACGATATGGGATGCTAGGATTCAAACCACCATCATTCTACATGCAAGGCAAACACCTTACCTCTATGCTATCTCTCCAGCTTGGCTTCAGATATTTAAATAAGTAAAACTCTAGGTGTAAAATTTTTCATTTTTAAATTGTGTTTTATTGATTTATAGTGAGATAGTTTTGTCTTCAATATGGAGAAAATAAGTTCTGCTGGTGGGTAGAATCATATTTTTCACTAAACTACACAGATATACACAACATAACATATTAAACTAGGAAAAATAGCAACTGTTAGTGTTCTGTGAATTTTTAAATCATGTGATTAAAGATAATTTTGGTTTTGTTCCTAAATCTGTAGGGTAAGTTGCATTATTTTAAATTGTGAGTAAACCAATTAAAAAGTAATTCAACATCACACTATGCACATGTAATGTGATCCTGCTAAGGGGAGATTGAACAAGAGACAGAATTCACTTACGGAAAGATGTTTAGCAGAATAACCAGAGGAAAATCAATTTAGAAGATAAACTTATTCTCTTAGGTCTTTTAATTTAATATTCAGATTATTTTTTTAAATTTTTGTAACATGACATGCAAGTTTCTACATTATTGTTTATACCTGAAAGGCAACTCATTCCCCAATTCCAGAGTTTTAGTATTCAGATTTTGTGTGTGTGTGGGGGGGGGCACACCCTTTGATGCTTAGGAGCTACTCCTGACTATGAACTCAGAAATCACTCCTGACTTGGGGGACCATATGGAAAGCTGGGGGATCAAACTGCTGTCCTTTCTAGGTTAGTGCATGCAAGGCAAACGTCCTATCGTTTGCACCACCATTCCAGCCTTGAGTTTTAGTATTATTTCCCTACTCTCCCTTCCATTGCCTCTGTCTCAGAGATTGTTTCTCTTTAATTGATGTATTCATGAAAGAACAATATGAAGAGGAAAGCCAGCAAGTGAAAAGGTGTTCTTCAAATAAAGGAAATGATTATAAACTTAGAAATAAAGAAGTTATTTTAAACTATTCGATTTGTAACTAAGAACTGCTACGCAGAAAGGTATCTCTCTCTGCCTATTATATGTATAGTTATATATTAGAAAAATCATAAAAATAAATAATTATTTTACCTAATTAAAATAATTTAACATTAATGATTAACATTGTACACATGAAATCTTATTGTTAACAATATTGAAAATTATAGTACCTAGTTTTTCATTTATTTAACTATATATTCTTCAAACAGAATCATTGTTGACTGTTTAGTGAATATTACTTTAGTTTTTTGTTAATTTAATAATTTTTATTTTGACCACAGTGGATTACAAATCTTTCACAGTAATATTTCAGGTACATAGTGACATTGAATCAGGGGCATTCCCACTAACGGGGTTGTCCTCCCTCCACCCTTGTTCTCAGCATGCATCCCATAGCCCCCTCTTTTGCCCCCTGGGCTGCTAGTATAAGTGGTCCCTCCTGTGTCTAGCTTGTAGATTGGGTTCGATTCTATTGTTGTTGGCTTTGGACTTGGTGTTTAAGTATGACCATTTTTTTGTTCCTACTCAATGTTCATATACCTGTTTGGTCTTGGTACCTTCCATGATTTTCCCCTTCAATTTGTGAGGCAAAACAAGATGGTTCATTATGTAATTATGTTTAGTTGGGGAAGGAAAAAGAAATAGAAAAAAAAGGAGGGGGTAAAAATCAAACAAGAAAGAAATGGGAGGAGTCCTTCTCGAGGCTATAAATATCAATTTAAGAAAAAAGGGGAAAAGGAAGAAAAACATAAAAACTATACAAAAAAAAGTCAAACAAAAGAACCCCCAAAGCACCACAGCAATATAGTTTTTCTTCTCACTAAATAGTATTAGTACAGCTATATCAATGATTGACTGGAAATTATTTTATAGCATATTTGCTGACTCAAATATTATTTGAATTAAAGTTTTGCTATATTAAAAGAAATTAAGTTGATTCCCATGGTTTCATGACATAGCACCTGGGCATGATTGGAAACCTATGTAAATTTGAAAGTAGGCCTTCTCCCTAAATTGTTAGATTCCAGAAAAGAACTGAATAGTCTAGTCGTTTTGCTGACACTACTGTTATAAATCCAACATTTTCAATTAAAAACATGTGAATAAGAATAGTCTGAAAAGCAATTATTGTCCTAAAGAGTTCTGTTTCTTAGCTTTATACATCCAAATTAGTATCATTCTACCACTGACTTTGGATTTTCTTTTTGCTTAAGCTTTCTTCAAAATCTACTTTACCTCATTCTATCTGGACCTAACTTGTTGTTGTTATTTCTTTGGCTTACACAGTAGTACTCAAAGGCCATTGCTGACTTTGTAATCAGGAGTGATCTCTGGCAATGTTCAGTGGATCATATAGGTGTTAGGAATTGAATCAGGTTGCATGCATCTTTTAAAATTTCCTTTCTTTTTGCTTTGGGGCTGCACTTGCTAGTGCTCAGACTTTACTTTTGACTCTGCACTGAAGAATTACTTCTACTAGGGTTCAGGGGATTCTATAGGATGCAGAGATAGAAAACAGGAAAGTGCCCACTCAATATACTATCTCTCCAACCCCTTAGTCTTTTGATTTTTAAGAAAAAGTTTTTAGCTTTAAACATTTATAATACTAATTTGGGGTTTATCATGTGATGGTACAATCTGTCTATTCTTTATTTGTTTAAAGTTATTTTATTATTGTTTTTGCTTGGTAAGTTGGTTTTGGTTTTTGGGCCAACCCGGCTGCACTTGGGCTACTCCTGGCTCTGCGCTTAGTAATGACTACTGACAGGCTTGAGGGATCATTGGGGATGCTGGTCTGTCCCAGGTCAGCAGCATGCAAGGCAAATGCCCTACAGCTGTGCTATCACTCCAGTTCTGTTTGGAGTTTTTGTTGTAAAACAATGTTAAACTTTGTCAGCTGCTTTTCTGAAACTATTGAGATACTTCATATTATTTTTCATCCTTCAGTGTATTAATGTGGTATATAACATTTAATGATTTTTGAGTATTGAACCCTTCTTGAGTTTCAGGAATAAACACCATTTGATTATGATGTATGATCTACTTAATATCTTGTTGACTTTGAGATGGTAAAATTTGTTGAGGATTTTTAAATTTATTTTTGCCATAGATACTGCCATACATAGTTTTATTTTTTGTAGATTGTCTGTCATTATAATCTGGTAATTCTAACTTCATAAAACATAAATTTGGAAATGTTATTAATTTTAGGAGATGTTTAAATGAATGTTACTTATAAATTTTCCTTAAATACTTAGTAGAATCACCAGTGAATCCATCAAGTCCTAGACTTCTATTGGTTGGAAGGTATTTTTTGGAAGAACTTCGTACTGTTTATTTAACTTCAAAAACATCTCTGTATTCTAATCACACACACGATAAAAACAATAGCAGGATGTTGTAAATTGTTTAGTACAGAAGGTTCTGAACTCTCATTGGTGCAGCAATTCTTAGTTCTGCTAACAATAAAGAGTTCCACAGTTGCTGTAGAACAAACTTGATAACTACCCCACAAAACAAAGAAAACCCCCAACACTTCTCATACTACCTAACCCCCTTTTTTCTACAACTAAGAATGGCAGCAGAAAGCTAGGCCATTATATACACAACTAGACAGCGGGTCACTCCAAGGACTTTCTCCAAGGTCCCAGGGATCATTCTGCAGCTTCACCATGAGTTACCTCGCTGAAAAGGCATCATTCCAATGCCCACACTGTCCCCAAGCTTCAACAGCAAGATGCTCTCCAATTTCTGCCTTTTTTTTTCACTAAACTACAGGTATAACTTTAGAAACTCAAGATTTCTGGTCAAGAACAACAAGTGAACACCACCATAATAAAGGAAAGAAAATGCCCAAGAACAGAAAACACCCTTAAATGCCTTGTCACATCAACAGCAAGATACACAGTGAGAACACAAGCATTTTCTTTTGAAAATGGTTGGGAGCTAAGTACAGCTTTGATACAATTTTGGGGTACTCTGGACATCCATGGCCATGCCATGTAAACCATTGACAACTCCTAGAGCCTTTTTGAGGCTACAATGTGCTCATGTCTGAGTATGATGAAATCTAATGAGGGCAACTGTAGGCAATGGTGGTCCTTACACTAAGGTATTCTCAAGGAGATAGGGTGGCAATTTATTCATATTCTTCCCCTTCTTCCTCCTCCTCCTCCTCCTGTGGCTTCTTAAGGTCACCTTTAGCCATCTTGACTGTATTATTCGCTCGTCTGGGCTGCTATTTGCTCCCCAGACTAGCATTAGCTGCCCCCACAAGAGTCACTTCTGGAAAATATTTTTGTGACTATATCAATTTAATTGATATTAATTAAAATTATTAATTATTTATAATAAATATCTATTAAAATGAAAATATTAATAATTTAATAACAGTCACACTTCACTTATTCTATTTTTATCATGCCTTATTCTTGGCAGGTTATAAGTTTTTAGGAATTAACTCACTTTCCTAGGTAATATAGTTTATTGTCATATAATTGTTTCTAGAACCCATGTGTTTCTTATATAGTACATTGAGGTGTGATTTGAGAGCTAGAGGTTTAGATCATATGTGAAATTTTGTATTTTACAGATAACATGTTGCTTCTAGTATTTGCTTTTCTGGTGTTTGACTTAGCTGAAGTATTATTGATCACAAAAACTCTGTATAAACACTTTACATGAATGGGCACCTATAAATTCTTACAAAATGTAATGAAGGTCAGAATAGTGAGTTGAAAGGTATAGGACACACAGCAGGACGAAACAAAAGGAAAGTAAAGTTTAGAACTAAATATTCAAACTACAGAGTCTGGAACACTGAAATAACGAGACACAAACTTTAACAACCAAACTCAAAAATGGTTAAACACCATATCCAAAGCCAACTACAATAGAATTTATACACAAGCTAGACATAGAGGGGACCACTTATACTAGCAGTCTGGGGGCAAAGGAGGGGTGATATGGGATGCATGCTGGGAGCGGGTGGAAGGAGGACAACATTGGTGGTGGGAATGCCCCTGATTCAATGTCACTATGTACCTAAAATATTACTGTGAAAGATTTGCAATCCACTTTGATCAAAATAAAATTATTAAAAAATAAACAAATGTAAAAAGAAAAAATGGTGCCTGCTGTAATGGCAGGGTGGCCAGGGGTGGGGGTATGCAGTGAACTCTGGGAACATTGGTGGAAGGAAGTTGACACTGTTGGTGGGATTAGTGCTGAAACATTGTCTGTATACAATTTAACTAGGCATAATTTTGTAAATCACAATGATTTAAATTTTAAAAAATTAGAAAATAGAAATAAGGCTCTAATTCTTACTCTGGTTGTCAGAGTCAGTTCAAAGATAACACCTCCTCAAGAAATCTAGACCTTTAGAAGAGGCAGTTTCTATTACTTATGGCTACTATAAAAACCAGTCTGGAATGTAGATAGGTTTTCTAAGTTAATCAAGAGCTGAGAATCTTATTCTGAGATATACCAGGGTAGGGAATGGAATGGAACTGAATGATTAAAAACTGACCTGTGAAAAAAAAGTGAATTTTTTCAGTTTTTAATAATGACAGTAATACTTGGGTTTAGCCAGATGGTTAGTGAAGACCTAAGACAGGGAAGCAAAAGATTGGATGTAGAACAAATTTGAAAACAAAAATAAAGCCTACATTAATTTTTGGGGCCACACCCAGTGATGCTCAGGTGTTACTCCTGGCTATGTACTCAGAAATCACTCATGGCTTGGGAGACCATATTGGATGCTGGGGGGAATCAAACCAAGGTTCATCCTGGGTCAGATACGTGCAAGACAAACACCTTACCACAGTCTCACCACTCCAACCCTAAGACTACATAAATTTTTCTATCACCCTTCAAGATTTCGTTTCAGCCTTATTCAAACTGAAACCACAGACAGAAATGAACCGGATTTGTAAATTAAGAGTATAGCCAAGCCTCAATCATTGGGTTTTATTATTTAGAATTTGTGATAATTTGGAGAGCAGCTTCTGAAATTCATGTACATTTATGAATAGAAAAAAATTCCCAAACAATTTTTTTCTACAAACATGTGTAAAGACTGCTTTCAATCATATTCCAACTGCACTGATAGTGATGAACAAATTCAAGTTAATTACATATCACAGTAGACTTGTCCTTAAAATGAATCTTGCATACTGGAAATTAATGCATTTTGAGATGTTTTAGTGTCTGAAAGTAATATAAAAATATGTTTATTGTGAAGTGACATGTAATTCTCCATAGTCCTTCCTTCAACCCTGCTTCTTTCCTTACTTCTTCCTAGAAGTTGAGAAAAGTTGAAAGTATGTGCAATGCTAAATAAGAGACTAAGCAATTTAAGCTTCCAAAGTACTAAGTTTCTGTGAACTGCTTCAGGGTAAGGCAACTAGATCTTGAAAAGTCTACCAATTTGAAACTTTTAGATTGCTATATACTGACTGATCACGTATTTGGAGAGCTCAAAACCTCAGGGAAAATTCTATTCCTGTTGTATTTTCAACGTTTTTACATCAGCCAATCTGCAGTTTAAATGCCACGTATTGATTACTGTGGAAACAGTCGCCAACACACATTTTCTTAGCGAAATAAAGCATTCTGGTGACAATTTATTAATGCTAAATTACTTTTACAGAGCAGAAGGAGACCTAATTTGCACACACATTCTTCTGAAATGAAAGAATCTTTACCATCCTGAAGCCATTTCAGCTGTCTCGGTCTAATTACCACTTAGTATCTCCCAAGCTCTCTCTCTCTCCTTTCCTAGTATTCTCTTTGTTTTTAATTGGTGATTCCAGCCATCTGGATCCACTAGCTTATGAAGGCATGGAGAGACATAGAACATAAAAGAAAACAAACTTCATCCATTTCAATCAAGTCCACATCTGAAAGCTCCTACATTCTATATCATTTCCTTTGCTTTCGGAAATATGGTGTCAGAATAAGTCAAGCTGAAAGGATATCTGGGGATGAATGAAAAGAGAAATGCTAATATCCCCTCAGTGTTAAGGCCTGGATTCCAAACCACTTTCAGAACTGACCAGAGTGTCAGTTTGCCACATGGCAGAGAGAGAGGGAGGGAGGGACCAAGGTGGTTTTATAATGAGAAATCTGGGCTTTGCAGGCAGACCATCTGGATTAAAATCCTGCATCGGCCTTTCTACCCCTATAACTTTTAATAGTACTTTTTTCTTATTTAATATACTTCAATTGTCTACCTGGAACGATAGAAGAACAGTAAAGGAGTTGTGATTAGTGGATGAAGTTGATGTGAAACTATCCATTAAAAGATGTGTTAACATGTTGGCTTACATGCCAAGATAACACAGCTGATGATTTATTGGAGGCAAGATGGTATAGAAAGGATGTATGTGTTGAAAAAAAATCTTTCCTTGAGGCTGTACTTACTTTGCTTTTACCTAGATTATGTCCTAAAATAACTATTATTATAAGTTTAAAAAAATGTCTTTCAGCCATACCACCCATCTTTTTAGTCCTGTCAGTCATCATGAATATTTTTGAAAATATTCTGCCTCCTAAATGTTTTCCCATCTGACTCTAGGAATAATCTAATGTAGTCTAGACTATCACAACCTCTCATTCAGGTCAGAGCTATGGCCTTTAAAACAATGTTCTGTTGAGGAATAGAGAGCTACTATAGTTGGTAGGGCATCTTCTGGTACATGGCAAACATGGGATTGGATCTTCTAGATATATCCCTAAGTGCAGAAGTAGAAATAACCTCTGAATATTGCCAGTTGTGGTCCAAATTAAAACCAGAAACCAACCACTAACAACACAGAACCCTCAACTCTTCTTTCCAAACCAAACCAAACCAAACCAAAAATGCCTCACTGGTCAACCCATGCCACTCTGAGGTTCCCTCTCACCAGTGTGTCAAAAATATTTGGTCAATGAAGTTGGAGCCCCTTGAAGAGATGAATAGACCATCCACACTTTATTGGACACATAATGTTGGAATATGCACAACCTCCTGAAAGTTCTCAGAAGTTCTTTAGGACAACTTTATCTTTGATTTAGAGAGTTGCTAAATGCAGGAAATGGTTCTGTGGCTAAAAACTGGCAACAGTTGATCAGAATTTATGAAGGTATCTGTCCCAAGATCATGAATAGATTCCTGTAGTCCTGAGCCTTGGTGGTATTCCTGGATACCACTACGGAAATGGTTATCTTCAAACCTAGTCTTCTGGGACATGCAGGTTTTTTTGTGGTTTTTGGGTCACACCAGGCAGTGCTCAGGGGTTACTCCTGGCTCCATGCTCAGAAATTGCTCCTGGCAGGCACGGGGGACCATATGGGGCACCGGGATTCAAACTGATGACCTTTTGCATGAAAGGCAAACGCCTTACCTCCATGCTATCTCCCGGGCCCGGACATGCAGTTTGTACAAGAGATCCATGAGAAGGTGCTAAACAAGGTGGTGCCATGAGGTACCACACTATAGCACTCACCAGGGTGGACCAGGAGAAGTTCAAGTACATACGCATCTTGTGTGTATGAACAGTGGCTACAATATGGATGCCAAGGAGGAAGGAGAGTTAGGTATCACTGTGTGTAACATCCCATAAGTAACTGTGGAGTAGAGGCTGACTCCAACTCTAATTTCCTCAACCTGTGACTTTGTCCTACCTGGCTGTATTAGGTAGGCATTTTGGAGGGCTCAAGGCCAAGATCATGGAGCAGGGGCTGAGCAATAGTACAGTGGGTAGGGTGTTTGCCTTGTGTATAGCATTGCTAGTAGTGATTTCTGAGTGCAGAGCCAGAAGGGCAGAGCCTAAGCATCACAAAGTATGGCCCCCAAACAAAAGCAAACAGAACATTTGTGACATGGCTTCAGGCATAGAGAGTATCTCCTGAGAATATGCTGGGTTGCATTGACTTTGGAACAGGTAAGTGGTCACAATTTGAGTCATAGCATTTGTACTAAGCATCATATTTTCTGGCATCTATTTGCAGTGCTATTGGCAGTGCTTAGGGCACCATATAAAGTTCTGGGGTACCCATGAAAAAGAATTCTTTATCACACTAGTTCCTTGATCAGTAATAGACCAACATGTAATCCATCCAAAGCTCTGTGGCACCACTCATAGATACCCACCAGGCATTGTGGGCATAGCCATGGAATTCCTTCCTACATGAAAGCCATCATTATGGTGATACACAGTCTTCCCAAACATCGCATCCTTCCCTGGTGCCCTTATAATCAACCCATAAAAAAAGGGAATAATTAAGAGTACCTCAAAAAAGCAATAGCAGAGAGTAGAAAATGGGACTCATTCATGAATCTGGAACCAAGAGACACAAAAGTGAAGTAAGAGAAAAGGAATCTGCTGAGCTACTGAACTTATTCTGTACATGTGCATTATTGTCACAGTGTGGAAATGATGAAAAGATCATAGTCAATTAATGGCAACCTGATATTTGTGTTAAGTTTCTCATTTTTCATCACATCACAAAGAATATATCAACCTTTCTCTTTACCAACCGCACCCTGTAGCTATGGCTCATCCTGAACATCTATTCCAGAATGTTGCATCTAGTTATTCCAAGAGTGAGGAAAAAATGCCTATTAAAAGGAAAACTTGGGGTTGGAGAGATAGTACAGCAGTAGGGCGTTTGCCTTGCATGTGACTGACCAGGAAGGAACCCCTTTCGATTTTTGAAATCCCATAGGGTCCCCCAGCCTGCTAGGGGCAATTTTTGAGAGACAGGAGTAACCCTGTGCCCCTCTGGATGTGACCCAACAACCAATCATCAATCAATAAAGTTAATAAAAAAAAAGAGGAAAACCCCACTGTCATACTGTAGTCCTTTAGTCAACAAGAATTGGTTACCCGCTCTTGTGTATGGGAAGGTGAAATCACTACAAAAAGGGGAGCAGATTTGACCTGTATCAGAAAGACACAAAGCAGCCAGCCAAAACCAAAGGTCAGGCTCCCATGCACAAGTCTGCCCACAGAATTGCAGAACAGGCAGGCAAGTTGGTTGTGAGAGCAATTATACCTTCTGGTGACGCCAAAAAAAAAGGTATTAAGTTTTACAAGCTGTTTGTGCTCAAATATATTTTCTCAGTCTCACATCCTCAGCTATTTTATGGAGTGGAAAGTCCTGAACTGACAGGGTTCAAGAAGAATAATATTGCATTTCCTAATGTCTCAAAAAACACTTTTTATGGTAACTTCTAAGATTGTCTATGTACAAAGCCATCTTTTAAGACAGATAAATTCTTCTTACCTTTATGTGACATTTTAAAAGTTCACTTCAGGCATTTTATTAGATGTGACAAGTTCTATTATAGTTGTCTCAGCTACATATTATATTCATAGTCTTTTGTGAATCATCACCTTTTTATTTGTTTAAAAGAGGTCCTAATTTGGGACCGAAGTGATGGCACAACAGTAGGGTGTTTGCCTTGTACATTGCCAACCCGGGATGGACAAGATTTGATTCCATATGGTCTCCTGAGCCTGCCAGGAGCAATCTCTGAATGCAGTGCCAGGAGTAACCCCTGAGTGCAGCAGGGTGTGAGAAAGAAAAGAAATAAAGAAAGGAAGGAAGGGAGAGAGAGGAAGGAAGGAAGGAAGGAAGAGAGAAAGAAAGAAAAAAGAAAGAAAAGAGAGAGAAAAGAGAAAGAGAAAGAGAGAATAAGAGAAATACAGAAAAAAGAGAACTAGAGAGAAAGGAAGGAAGGAAAAAAGAGAGAAAGAAAGGAAGGAATAAATAGAGAAAGAAAAAAGAGAATGAGAGAAGTACAGAAAAAGAAAAAGAAAGAATGAGAAAGAGAAGGAAAACAAAGGGAGAAAGAACTAGAGAGAACTAAAGAAAGGGAGGAAGAAAGAAAGAAAGAAAGAAAGAAAGAAAGAAAGAAAGAAAGAAAGAGAAAAGAGAAAGAAAGTGAACGAAAGAAGAAAGAAAAAGAAAGAATGAGAAATACAGAAAAAGAAAGAAATGAAAGAAGAGAGGAAGAAAGAACTAGAAAGAAAGAAAAAGAAATGAAAGAAGAGAGAAAGAAAGAAAGAGAACTAGAGAGAAAGAAAAGAAAGAAATCAAAGAGGAGAGAAAGAAAGAAAAAGAGAGAACAGAGAGAAAGAAAAAGAAAGTAAGAGAGAACAAGAGAAATAAAGAAAGAAAGAAAGAGAAATTAAGGAAGTAATGGAGAAAGGAAGGAAGAAAAGAAAGAAAGTAAGAGAGAAGGAAGAGAGAAAGAGAAAGGAAGAGAAAGAGAAAGAGAAACAGAGAGAAAGAGAGGAAGAGAAGAAAGAGAGAAGAAAAAGGAAGAAGAAAAAGAAAGAAAAAAGAAAAAGGAAGGAAAGAGAAAAAAGAAAGAAAAAAGAAAAAGGAAGGAAAGACAGAAAAAAGAAAAAGAAAGAAAAAGGTAAGAACTCAAGGAAAAAGAAAGGAAGGAAGGAAGGAGGGAAGAAAGTAAGAAAGAAAAGAAATAAGAAGGCCTATTTGAGTCTTTATAGAGCTACATTCCTATCTTTGTGACCAAGCACAAACAACTAAAAATCCTTAAAATTGATCCAAGCAGAAACATCATGGCTATCAGAACTAGTTTGTTTACTGTGAGTTAATGCTACTCTATTTGTTTATTGTAAACGTGAACATTTAGCATTGAGTGCAGTTGTCAACAAACAGTAATAATACAATTTTGTAAGTTCTGAAAGTAAAATCTCAGAGACTTTTAACCTTGTAAACACTTCCAAGTTTTTTCACTGCTCTTCACAATTAATTCGAAAGGAAATAAAGTCTTCATGTGTCTCCAGTCACTCTCAATTGTTCTAATATTGGCCTCTTTTTGTTTTCTATAGCTACACTCTGTGTCTGAAAACATGACTTCTGTGCTCATTATCATCTCAGAGTCGTTTCATCTGCCTGATAAACTTTATGCCACTAAGTTAGAGAAGCTAGAAAAAAATTGAGAAATTATTTCTTTCAATATTATAACTTCCAAGACTGAATTAGGAGGAAATAGCAGATAAACGGGTCAAATACAAGCAAGGAAATTAAGCCAGAATTAACAGTTTCTACCAAAATAAAAGTTCAGATTCAAATGTTTTACTAGTAAATCTACTAATGCTACAATTATTATCTACTCGCTGTTTTCCAAAAATCTAAAGAAAGAGAAAATTTTAAAGTTTCTACAAGGTCAACATTATTATGGAAGAGATAAGAAGTCATGAAAAAAGTAAAATAAAGACCAATATTCTGGGAAATGAGGGAAATACATTTAAACAACTATTGTTTGGTTCCCAGAACTGAATATCGTCCTCTGAGACTATCAGGAGTGATCCTTGAATATAAAACAATGAATTAGCCCTGAAGTGCATACTATCTGTTGTTGACCCTCCCCGCCCCCAAATACTCATATTTAGAGGTACATAGCAAAACATTAGTGAAGCAAAATCAACAAATAAAAAGGATCAACCTCATGATGAAGTATAAGCTATTGTACATATATAATTAAAATATAAACATCAGCAAAAGATAAAAATTATGTGGTCATATAAATAGATGCAGAAAGTATTTTAACAAGACTCAACATCCATGTATTATGCCAACTTGTCAACAATATGGTGATAAATGAAACATACTGCAGAATTACTTAGGCTACGTGTAAAAATTGATTTCTAAATAAGTATTTAGTGGGAAATTAAAAAAAGAGAAATCCATATTTTCTATAGGGCCATAAGGCAAGGTGCTCCACTGTCATCATTACAGTAACATAGTATTGGAAGACACAGCCAAAGCAATTGGGTGAAGGGAACTAAGAGGTATTTAAATTGGAAAAGAAGGCATAAAATCAACTCCATTTGCAGAAAATCATAAAGGCTGTACTAAAAAGCTACTAGAAACAACACTAATAGACAATTCAGTAAAGTTGCTAAGTATAATAGCCATTTAAAAAATAAGCTACATTTTTTTTATATGCAAGCATCAAAACAAAGAAAAAAATCCCACTTACAACCACATCAAAGAATTAAATACCTGAAATCATCTTAACAAAGACTTGTACACTAAAAACTATGCTCAACGTTGAAAGATAAAAAGACAAAAATTCTAACAAAGATATCTATCCTCACAGATTGAAAGTGTATGTCATTCCACTTCTTTTTGATTTATAAAATATACTAGCAGCCTGGGGGGTAAAAGAGGGGGATATGGGATGTATGTTGGGAACAGGCATGGAGAGAGGACAATATTGGTGGTGGGAACGCCCCTGATTCAATATCACCATGTACCTAAAATATTACTGTGAAAGATGTGTAATCCACTTTGATCAAAATAAATAAATAAATTAAAACATATTGTATGAATTTTGCTGTTATTCTTATGCATTTTCCCCTTGCTGTTTGAAGTATCCTTTGTCTTTTGATTTTTTCATTTGTGGTATTGTTTGAGTTTGGTACTCTTGGGCCTTAAACAACCTGTACAGGAATATGAGGTAAACTGAGGCCTTGAAATAGTCCCCATTTGTATCTTTTTTTTTTTTTTTTTTGGTTTTTGGGTCATACCCTGCAGCACTCAGGGGTCACTTCAGACTACACTCAGAAATCACTCCTGGTAGGCTCAGGGAACCATATGGGATGCTGCGACTTGAGCCACCATATGCAAGGTGAACCACCAGCATGCAAGGCAAACAATACTCTATCTCCATGCTATCTCCCCCCGCCCCAACATTTGTATCTTAATTATTTTCTGTTGAAATGTTTTCTCAATGACTTTCATCTGACTTTTCCCCCTCCCCATGGGGATGGACTTTGCTGTATCTCAATAAATGGGAGGCAAGAGAGATTGGGAGAGATCTGTCATCTAGGCTGATGGTTCCATGTGGGGGAGCAACTGACTGACTTGTGGGTGAATAGCTTGCAGTGTGAGTTTTCTTGCCTGCTATAACCCCATATCTGTGTGGATTATTTATTGCGGGAATTACTACCCAACCAGCTTGTCCTGTTTTCCCCAGATAGGGGGTATGGGATAGCCCTTTCCCTTCTGGGAACCATGGGATAACCAAACCTCAACTCAACACCCAATGAACGATTCCTTACACAAGAGCCTCTCATCAAAAATCAGAAAATTCTTGGTAATTATTTCTTATGTCAGCTCTGCATTCCTCCTTTTTTCCCTCCCCTTTTAATACTCTTACAACTCGAAGATTACTCCTCTTGCTATTGTTCATCATAAATCTTACATTCTCTTCCATTCATGTATTTCTATTATTTTGTTTTTTCGGCCACTTCATTCTTGATCATGCTCAGCATTTTCTCTTCAATATCATTGACCTAGTCCTCAATATGTTGAATTCTGTTTTTACGTCTGGCTATTGTATTTTTTAACTCCTTCATTTCTATTTGCATTGACTCTTTGACACCCTAGATTAACTTGTCCTTTCAATTGGTTTAATTGTACTTCCAATGTTTGCCTTATTTCCACAGTGATCACATTGGAATTACACTAGATGGAATTTAGCTTTAAATTTCTCATTGATTAGGGCTAAGACTTTGTTCGATCTAGATAGTTTGGCAGAATCGGTGATCCGACGGATTGTTTCTTTATTATTTTTCTTTTCTTTCTTTTTTTCTCTTTTTTTGGTTTTTGGGTCCCACCCGGTGATGCTCAGGGGTTACTCCTGGCTCCATGCTCCGAAATTGCTCCTGGCAGGCACGGGGGACCATATGGGGCACCGGGATTCAAACCGACGACCTTTTGTATGAAAGGCAAACGCTTTACCTCCATGCTATCTCCCGGGCCCCTCTTTATTATTTTTAAAGATCTGTGGGGACTATGATATCATATTCAGATTCCCAATTGCCTGAGATCTGAACTTTTTATTGTTATTACAGCACATTGTTATTCTGTCAGATTATACTGTTAATCTAACAATGTCAGTGGCCATGTTTTTTCAGTGTTCATACTGGAGATAAACTACTGACCCTATTTGCCTGTAGTGAAATCATGGAGGGATTTGAGGTAAGATGTTGAAGAAACATTGGGGTTAGTGGCATTTAAGGGTCTAAGTTCCCACATGTATGTGGTAGCATCAATATGGCTTTAGATGCTAGAAGTGGGTGTCAGTATGTTTGTTTGTTTGTAGTGCAGGGCAGCCTGCAAAAAGTGGCACATGATGCAGGGTCTGTGGGATGGGCAGGGTCAAAGACCTGGACAAACCTAGATGACAAAAGAGTCTGGTGTCTGTGTTTTGGGTTCTTCTGGGTGTGTCTTAGATTCCACAATTGATACATAAGCTTCCTGTGCTTGTTGACAAGGGAGAAGTGGCACATAGCTTGAGGGAAGTGGAGCTGGTGGGGTTCAGATGTGGATATACCTATATATCCAAAAATATTATTTAAGAAGTCAAACTGGGCACACACACACAGACATACCTAACACATGCCGCTATGCCATTGACCCAGTTTTATCACTTTGTCATTAATCTCTGCAGAAACACCTAAATACCAAACACTACAGGTATACCATGCAGTGGCTAATATCTCTGGAATGTTTTGGAACCAGGGTTGACCACCTTCCTCATATCTCTGTCCCAGCAGGAGTGCCAACAAACAGGCCATGCTCCAGATATACCATCAGCTGAGCTGATTGTACCAGCTCCATAGATTCTTGAAGATTTGGATTGCACAACTATTTATGCAGTTGCCTGACACCTCCATAGTTTTAATACTGACATTCCAGTAGGAAGACATCAAACTAGATCAGAGAAGCCAAATAAACTCAACAAACAAAAACAACAACAGAATGCACAACTACCAATTAACAGTGTAGTAAATCATCAAACTCCATTGCAAGATATGATAATTTTCACAAATTTTCTCTTAATCAAATCTTTCTCAGCAATCCCATTATCATTTACTTGTTAACAAGCAATGTAAGTAACTTATTTGTACCTGCAGAGATGATTTGGGGGAGGTTGGAAAACTTGGGGCAATGGTGGAAAGAATCTTACACTTGTAGTGGGATTGGTATTAGAATAAAGAATGCCAGGAATAACTTTATGAGCAACACTGTAAAACACAGTGCTTAAGTTAGAAAATTTATTTATTAAAAAGAGAGGAAAGGTAAGACTTACACTAAGAAAATATTGCATTTAAGGATTTTTTACTCTTACCTGCACATATTATTGCTTTATCAATACTGTGGGGTGTAAAGAAAAATTTGCTTTATACTATTATCTATGTTCACCAATAAAATAAAATTTAAAGAAAAAACTATATTAAGCACTGAAATTACAGAGATTAGATCTCAATTTTTTCCACAATGTAAGAAAATGACATTTATTTATTATGATATCATGTTAGCAGAAATTACAAGGTAATGATAATGCAATATAAATTCATCAAATAGGTATTTTGTTACAGAAATTCCACAGGTTTATTGTATTAATAATATTTCAATAAAATGTTTTTTAAGCTTTTCTCTTCAAAAAATGTCAAACAGGTGTTACTGAAATTTATATGTGACCACAAAAACTCTGACTAGGCAAGCAATACTTCACTAATAAAATAATATAATGTTAGAATAAAAATAGGCACAAACTAATAAAATTAAAGTGACATCCCAGATTTAATCCTCATGTACACATTTAGAACTTAAGTCATGACAAAGAAGCCAAGATCATAAAATGGAGAAAATTAATTTTCTTTCATAATTTGTGTTGAGAAAACTGGGTGACCATGTGCAAAAATCATAAAACTAGATCACTACCTCATAAACACAAAATTTAATTTAAAGTGGGTTAAAGACTTGGATGTCAAATAAAGCCATAAAATACACTGAAGGAAAGAATTAGGCAAATGATAGACTTTCTGATACAGAGTCCATTTGATTTTTGTCTTTCATGATTTATTTGGGAGCTCAATTATATTAGCAAGAAAAACCAAAGCAAAAATAAGTGGTATCAGTTTCTGTACTACAAAGAAAAATATCACTAAGATATATACAGACAACTTCATGGGACAAAGTACCCATATACTATACATTGATGTACTATACATTGCCTTCAACAATGAATGGCTAAAGAAACTGTGATACATATACACAATGGAATATTATGCAGCTATCAGGAGAGATTAAGTCATGAAATTTTCCTATAAATGGATGGACTCTATTATGCTGAGTGAAATAAGTCAGAGGGAGAGAGATAGACACAGAATAGTCTCACTCATTTATGGGTTTTAAGAAAAATCAAAGACATTGAAATAATTCCCAGAGTTGAGGGCTGGATGGACAGGCTCAAAATATGAATCTCACCACAAAAAGTAGTGAGTGCAGTTAGAGAAATAACTATGCTGAGAACTATCATAACAATGACAGTGAGTGAGGGAGGGAAAGGATGGGGGCATTGGTGATGGGAAGGCTGCACAGGTAAAGGGGGGTGTTCTTGTTATGACTGAAACCCAACTACAATTATGTTTGTAATCACAGAGTTTAAATAAATTATTTAAATTTAAAAAGGACTTTAAAAAAAGATAATGGGCTATATCATATATTTTTATTCAGATCTAAAATTTAAGACATGATTTAAGATGCAGAGAAAAGCTAAACAAACTCTTTACCAAAGAAGGTATACATATAGTTACCAGGCTTTAGAAACTATCTCATCAATGTTGATGTCAGGGAAATGCAAATTAATATGGCAATTAGATATCACCTACAATGCAAAAGATCTCACCAAAAAGGTCAGGAGCTGTTAGTGCTATTGAAAACAAAATAGTACTCATTCACAATTAGTGGAAATGTTAATTAACCCAAATTATACGGAAAAAGAGAAAAAAATTGTCAAAAATTAAAATAAAACTAATAAAGCTAGTAGAACAAGAAATACCATGTCTACATATTTTCCCAAAGAACATGGAAAACAGTAATTCAAAACTATATATTAACACCTATATTTAATACAGTGCTTTTTACAATAGCCATGATATGGAAACAACCCAAGTGTCCCAAAACAGATAATAGACAGATAAAATATAATGTATATAGATAAAATGAAGCATTATGCAGCTTTTAAAAATAATATCTTTATTTAAGCACCATCATTACAAACATGTTTGTAGTTGGGTTTCAGTTATATAAAAGAATATTCTCCACCAATGCAACCTTCCCACTATCAGTGCCCCTCATTTCCTCTTCCCCCACCCCTCACCTGTATTACAGATTGGCATTTTATTTCTCTCATTCATTACCATTGTCATGATAGTTGTTAGCATAGTTATTTCTCTAACTGCACTCACCACTCTTTGTGGTAAGCTTCATATTGTGGGCTGGCCCCTCATCTCTATTTTCATTGCATTATTCAGCTTTTAGAAGAGGTAAAATCTTTCCGTTTGATACAACTTGTATGAAACTAGAGGAAGGTTCATGCTAAGAAGAATTACAGTAGTAGTAACACATTGCGGTAAATTAATTATTTTATAGCAAACAATTCAGTGGCACTTAGAACTTTACAATACTGGACAACCATCACTATTATCAAGTTTCCAGTCTTTGAAACCACTTTACATTCCAACTTTATAAAGTTATCTTTTTGGATATTACACATAAATGGGATCATATAGTATGTAATTCTATCTGACTTCATTCACTTATTGCAATACTTTAACAAGTTATTTACATTGTAGCATATATCAATATTTTTAAATAATGAATAACACTTTAATCATATAATTTTTAGTAATAATAATTCTTAGTGTTATGTGATTTACACAATCTATAAACCAAAGTGGAATTTATTGACAGATAAATTTTCACGATGAATAATCGATAATAAAAGTTATGCATCTTTGTACAGGAAAACATATAGAAGCCTAATATATACATCTGAGCCTTTAAATTAACTTTCAAATATATCGTATTTGATTATGAGATATTAATATATCTAAATCTGTGGAAGTGGGAAGACCTATAACACAGTGAAATGCTGTATATACCCAATCTACAATCTACTCTGAAGGACAATGAGTGACTTCTAAGGTTTTGACTGTTGTGAATAGGGTTCTTTTGGGACAATCTATGGAGTCATCTACTTTGCCAATTTACTAATATTCAATCTTCATTACGTTTTCAAATAAAATGCTGTAATATGCTTTATGTAGTGGTTTGAGAGACAGTATTAAAGATAAGGCACTTGTCTTGCTGTCTTGCATTTCACTGAACCCATTCTCTGGCATCATATATGTTCATTGGAACACTACCCTAATCATTCCTGAGCACAGAGCCAGAAATAGCCCCTGAGCAGCTCTATATGTGCCCCTCCAAAAGAAAGAAAAAGAAACTTAAAAATAAGTTAGATGTATAATATATACAAACGGACTTTAATGTAATGGGTAAAAATAGGTAAAATGGAGTTTTTTCTAGATGAAGCCTAGTGAATGGGTGGCCCTTATTCCTCTAATTTGAACATAATGTTGGATTCTTTTGTGGAGTTAAGTTAAAAGTTGCTTTAATTAGTCTATTCCCTATGTATTACAGGTGAAAATATAGATAACCATACTTTTCAACTTTTCACTAAAACAAAACAACCACTTAATATACAATGTAGCCTTAATCAAATATATTTACATAATACGAGTGTGATATAGTAGGCAAGAATCAAAGTGGAATTTGATAACAGATTTTTCAAGATGATAAATTGATAACAAAATTTATGAAATTTGTACAGGGAAACCCAATATGTACACCTGAACTTTTAAACTAACTTTCAAAAATATTATATATATTATATTATGAAAAATTTATATATAATTCTGTAGAAGTGGGAAAACATAACATAGTGTAGCACTGCATTGTATATTAGGACCACTGAGGGAAATGCAAAAAATATTGTAGATATTTTTTGGTTCATTCCATCACAATTAATGAGAATTTCTAGGAATGAGGAACAGGTATCAAAATTCTAAAAGACTTTTCCAGGTAAGTCAAATATTCAACAAGGTTGAGACCCTCTAACTTTGACTGTTACCATTAGTGTCCTCTTTATCAGTTTTTGGTATATTCATTGAGACCTTTGACACCTAGCCTACATGTCAATTGACTTCCCAAAATAATTTGTTTATACTGCTCTTACTCTGCCTGAAGAACGTGCAAACTTATGAGTTATACTTATTGTATTTCTAATAAAGTCTCATCATCATTATTTTAGTCTCTTATATAAGTTGAGCTTATTTCTCCAATTTGAATATGAAGGCCTGAACATCGAGACCAGAATCTTCTCTTTCATTTTCTTCCTCTAGATTCCAAATCACTAGTCTTAAAAATTGTATTTAGCTACTATTAAATGCAGAATTATTATGTTCTTGATGTAGGGTTGAAGAAGTTTATGTTAAAGAATGGCTATTGAAGACTCAATTTTCTAAAAAAAAATGAATGTGAAAGTTCCTTAAAAAGAAGTCCTGTAAGGTACATATAGGACATAATATGACTAGTGTAGCTACTTTAAAAACTATTCATCTTTATGTTAACATGTACCTAAAATATTATTGCCAACAATATGCAAGCCACTATGTTTAAAATAAAAATTGTTATTATGAAAAAAATAAATAAAAACAAAACAAAAAAAACTATTCATCTTTATGCTTTGCTTCCTTGAGAAATATGCTATAAGGAATTGTAGAAAAAATTAACTGTCCTTTTTTTTTTTTTTTGGTTTTTGAGCCACACCCGGTGACGCTCAGGGGTTACTCCTGGCTATTCGCTCAGAAGTCGCTCCTGGCAGGCACTGGGAACCATATGGGGAACCGGGGGAATGGAACCGTGGTTCGTCCTAGGTTAGCGCAGGCACCTTAGCTCCAGCACCACCGCCCAGCCCCTATCTGTCTTTTTTAATTCAGCTTTCTTAGTAAAAATTAACCCTGATATTTCTAGATTGAGAGGACTTTTGCATACCTCATTTAATGTTAACAGTAGTTTTTAGGGATTAACTTTATCTTAGTTATAAAAACAAATACTTATGGGTGTTAGAATTTGAAGCCAAACTTGTTTACTTTAAGATTAATGCTATTCTATGAAATTCTCATGTTACTTTAATTATAAAATATGAGACAAATATAATTTTGAGGGTGGTGCCTATTTCATAAAATAGATATGTATAGAATATACATTTTGGGGGCCAGAGTGGTAGTGCAATGCTAGGGCATTTGCCTTGCACACAGCCAACCCAGAATGGACTTGGGTTTGATCTCCAGCATCTCATATAGTCCTGAAGCCAAGAGCAGTTTCTGAGTGCATAGCAAGGGGTAATCTGTGAGCGTCACTGGTTGTGGTCCAAAAATCTATCAATCAATATAATGCGTCTTTATAATATCATTTAAAAAGGCTGTCCAGGTAACTAATTTGGCTAGGAATATCAGATATGGAGAGTTTCTTAGTGGTGAATTGTCTTCTTAAATGTTTTCCATATAAATTGATTCCATAAAATACGTTCATAGGTTTACTCTATTATTTCTCTGATATTTGTTGCAAGATTCAGAGAACAAGAACAAAATGGAAAGTGAAAGATAAAGTTGGTCTACTGTTCTGACCATATTGTCTTTAAGTCAAGAGAATCTGCAGAACCTCTGAATAGATTTGAGTATTCTCTATGTAGAGAAAGAACAATGCAAAACTTCAGCATGGCCTCTTTCTCCAGAGATTTTTTTTTCAAGAGTTATGGAAATCTCAATTTAGAAGCATAACCATTAATCTCACCCTAGTGTGCCCAATATTACATTAAAATGAACTTTAAAGGACTGATAACTCAAGCTAATAATGATGGGACCAGAATTACGAACAAAAAGAACTAAAAGTGACATCCTCTACAGAAAGAGGGGACCCTTTGTCCTCTCTTCCTTCACCCAAATTACCAAATGGTATTCTCCAGTAAACTCCCAGAAGGCCTCCAGAATAAAACTGTTCACTCTACCAAGATTCCCTTCAACAGATGAATGACTAAAGAAACTGTGGTATATATACATAATGGAATATTATGCAGCTGTCAGGAGATGAAGTCATGAAATTTTCCTATACATGGATGTACAAGGAATCTATTATGCTGAGTGAAATAATTCAGAGGGAGAGAGATAGACACAGAATAGTATCACTCATCTATGGGTTTTAAGAAAAATTAAGGACATTATTGTAATAATTCCCAAAGACAATAGAGATAAGGGCTGGAAGAACCAGCTCACACTATGAAGCTAATCACAAAGAGTAGTTGTGCAGTTAGGGAAATAACTACACTAATAACTATCATGACAGTCTTAATGAGTGACAGAAGTAGAATGCCTGTCTCAAATACAGGCAAGGGTTGGGAAGAAAGGAGGGGGTCATTGGCGGTGGGAATTTTGCACTAGTAAAGGGAGGTGTTCTGTTTATCACTGAAACCCAACTACAATCATGCTCGTAATCATAGTGCTTTAAAAAAAGATTTTATATAAAAAAAGGATTTGTTCTCTCTAGACATACATTGAACTATTCACTCTTGACCAACCGATACACCCTTGGAGACCAAACTCATACAATCTTCTCAGCTCCAGATTTCTCAAACAATATTTCCCAGTAAGGAGACTTCTGGCCAGCACCTGAAAGCCAACTCCTGTCTTTCAGTCTTGGTTTTCAGAAAGCAGCTTGAAAGGAAGCTCTCCAGGCCCTGAAATTTCTGGGATTTGACTCGGGGTCTGTGGGAAAGTGGATTAAAGTTGTTCTGAAACCTTGTCGCCTGAGGGGACTTGAGGGGTAGACAAGGAGGAACTAGCTATGCTCAGCTGCTTCACCTTCTATATAATCCATCACTGCCATTATAACTGCAGAAAGAGTCCAGTAAACTGACGGGAAGGGAGAATAACCTGCCTCTGGCTTTTATTTTTAGTTGAATTATCACACTTACCTTCTCATCTGGCCTTTCATCAAGAGGCTCAAATGTTTTTGTTTCTGGGAGCCTTACTGGCCACGTTTCCCCATTCATTATCAGCAGAGGGGCCTGCCATGCTGAACCCATGTGGAGCTCTTCACCCCTCAACTCCCCATCTCCGGGGACTCTTAGCAGCAACAATTTTGTAATTCAGAACAGACTCTCAAAGCAATTGATCTTACAAGTACATTACAACTGGCTTGAACAGGAGTTACCAAAGGCAGGGATTTCAGAAACAAGATGTGAACCCCTCAACACAGAGGGCACCATAAATACCTCCAACATCTTGGAATTTACCTGTGCTATTTGGCTCAACTCAGAAATGGCCTTTTTATTTTAGGAGGAATGAAGGCTGGAAGTTTGGATATTCTTTGCAGGTTACATTCAAGAGAGACTTGCAAACATTTTAGGGCCTTTACGGAAAGGGTCTGAAGTCAGAATGGCCATGTTTTAGTGTTGACTTGGTTTCAAATGAATTTATGTAACGGTGATTTTTTTTCCAATTCTATGAGCTTCAGTCATAACCTATCTGTAAAAGGGTTATGATAATGCATATTAATAAATGTAAATTGCCTTATTGTGTTAGATTTCTATGATGGTTAAATTCACATGAAAACTCTGGACAGAGTTTGACATAGCATCTGTTCAAGTAAATATTATTTACTAAATGTCGCATAATGGCTGTCCCATTACTTTTTTTGTTTGTTTGTTTGTTTTGGGGCCACACCCGGCAGTGCGCTCCGGGGACCATATGGGACATCGGGATTCAAACCGATGACCTTCTGCATGTAAGGCAAACGCCTTACTCTCCATGCTATCTCTCTGGCCCCTGTCCCATTACTTTTAACTTATAAGTACTAATTCCTCAGTATACTTTAAATGCAGCTACTACTTTCAAATACCATGGCACACATCACCCAGGAAATTCTATTCATCTTGTACCACTAAGTGGATTATTCATTATAGTAGTCACTTCATGATCTTTACTTGCCCCCTCAAAGTCATTTCTCAGTCAAGAGATTTTCATCAAAAATAAATGTAATTTCTTGCTTAATATGGTTCAGTGAATTCCCATTCTTTCTTTAATTAAAATGAGAACTTTTGGTACCCTAAAATTTTTGGGCTGATTTTATTCCTGCATACTTCTCTTTATCAATTTGTTCTCTCTCCTATTAGTTTTATTTCTCTTCCTCTCTCCTTCCTTTCTTCTCCTCCTCCTCATTTTTCACTTACTTCTCCTTTTCTTTTTTCCCTCTGTCAACTGAGTATGCTCTTGCCATGAGTCATATTGGATTCCTGTAAATATGGCCCTCTTCATCTTCCCTATCATTAGATGCGGTCACTAAATTCCAACAGAACAGTGGCAACTAAGGTGGCAGATGTTACGTCTAAATTTTGAAGTTTCTTTCATATGTTGGCTGCATATTGTTATAGATGGAAATATTGAATATCAACTAGACTTTAAGTAAAGGTAAAATAAATGTGTACTCTGTTGAGCTACTGAAATTTTAGAATTTGTTAACACATCTAGCATTATCTTAAGCAATAGTCCCTGTTTCTGTGTATCAAAGTTCTTAAGTATTTAGTCATTATGATTTCTAATCCCAGTATACTTGAAATATTTTTCCTCATTCATGTGGCTGACTCATGACTTCTTCTCAACTCGCCTAAA
Organism: Crocidura indochinensis; assembly: GCA_004027635.1. Lineage (NCBI taxonomy): Eukaryota > Metazoa > Chordata > Mammalia > Eulipotyphla > Soricidae > Crocidura > Crocidura indochinensis. The sequence goes on along the minus strand of PVKC010008344.1, from coordinate 2,893 downwards.
ATATTAATTTTTCAGACAGATTTCCTGTACCTTCAAGTCTGAAGGTTCTTTCATAACACTATGTTTAGCCGAGGCTATATTTTCTTTTTTAGTGCCTGTCTCATTCAGTCCAGTACAAAGACATGTTCACATTATCTGTCTTCTTTAGTGTGGAATTCTCAGGAACATATTGTCTGAAAATTAATTGAATAAACTTTTGAAATTATTTGATAGAGATTGAGATTTATCTTGAGGCCAAAGTAATATTTGATATATTTGTTGGTAAAAATAAAACATTTATGATAAATGTATTAGTCTGTATAGTAAAAATAAAATAAAAATATATCTGCATGTATGTTTTCATACTATAAATGCATATGCTGCATCCATTTAAAATGTCTTTCTTCATTTATTTATCTATGCTACCTTATACTAAAAGCTCATGATGATCAAAAGTACAGACACTGTAATATTAAGAGAAAAAAAAGTGTTCTTATACAATGGACTAGATTGATCAATTGTTTATTGTCAATCAATGGACAAATAGAAGAGGTTTTGAGAGGCCATGCTTTTGTGAGGACAATAGCTTTTACTTCACTTGACTGTGATTTTTTTGTTTATTTCTCTGAAGGAATAGATAGCCAGAGTTGACTGATTTTTAGAGGATGATAGGAATGACATTTTTTTTGTTTTATTAGCATAAGAAACTTAATTTCTTAGACAATTCTGGTTTCAATCTGTGAAATTAGTAGTGACGTAAAGTGTTTCCTTAGAGAGTTTGAAAACAAGCAGGAAGGAACACAAGAGGTATTACTGAGAATATTCTGTCTTCATCAGGATAGGTACGTGCATGCAGTTTGTGTACATTTTCTGAAGTCATGCACTTATCATTTGTGTCTTTACATTTAGAAAAAAACTAAGGAAAAAACAAAGCAGCAATAATGTAAAATACATGTATCATTTTTGCACTATGTACATGTAATAGATAATCTAATTATCTGTTTCTCAATCTAAATAAACAAGATGTGTAATGATGATAATATTAGGCATCTGAAATATCCCACAATCTCTGAAAGAGGACATTTTTGGAATAAAACTTTCCTGACTCAGAAACTCAGTATGTAATTTTACTCAAAGTCCAAATACTTAGTAATCAGGATAAATGATGATTCTAAGCAAATTCATAAGAAAAGACTGATGTTTTGATTTTACAGACAGGTAGAAAGATACATCTTTACTTTCTCTTTAATTTCTACAATTTAGACATTTGTTGGATTAGTTAATAAGGCACAAGTTTCTTGGGCCAGTATTCAAATATAATTTTATTCATATTTGTAAATCATTCTCTATTAGACATATTTTACTCTAGTGAAGTTGATACATCAAATTAAACATCACAAAATTTTAATAATATATGTTTAATAGAATAATTTATAAAAAGCAACATGATATTAATGTGAATAAAAGGAGAATCCTGCCACTTTTAAGAATACCAACAGACTTTTATGGTTTTCTGCTAAGTAAACTAAGTCTGACAAAAAGACAAACACTATATGATGTCGCATACATGGAATGTATTTTGCTAAAAAAAATTTGAGAGAATATATTATGTTTGCTATGAGGTACTGAGGATGAAAGAACTTGCTTATGAGTACAAATTTGTAATTAATGTATAAATAAGCGCTAGATATATATCAATATAATGATTATAGCAAACATTATATTATAGACTTCAAAGCTGCTGAAAGAATATAACATAACTATTCTCAACACACACACAGACACATACACACACACAAAGGAATAACCATCTCATTGGTTTGAGATATTTCATTGATTTTGTTTTGACTTAATTTTCCCTGATGATGAGCAAAAAAGAATATTTTTCATATACCTCAGCCATATTAGATGTTTCTTTATTTTCTTAATGAATTTTGTATTCATCTTTACTACCAATTTTGTAATTGATTTGTGTTTTTATTGTTAACTTTTTACAAGCGCTTTAAATAACCATGAATTTAAAACCCTCAGTCATACACATGGTAGACAGATGCTTTTTCCCAATCAGTGGAGCATATTTAGATGTTTTTGGTTTTGGTTTTGTTTTGTTTTGTTTTTTTTTATTTGGGGATGTGGGGTACAGAAGCTTCTTAATCTGCTGTAGTCTCATCTATTAATTTCTGTTTCTGTTTGTTTGGTGAAAAACATTGAGTCATGAAGAAGTATAAAAGTTTAATTCTGTAAAGGTTTCTTTCTGTCCTTGTTTTCTTCAAAATAAGTCATGGATTGAGGTCTGATAGTGAGGTCTTTAATCATTTTTAATTGACATTTATGTAAGAGTGAGATAAAGGTATGGTTCTAAATTATGCTTTAATATAGCTATCCATGTTTTCCTACATCCTATAAATAGTTTTCTTTATATCACTTCATGCTCATAACTCCTTTGTCTAAGATCAGCAGACCATATGCCCACACCAGTAAGACTGGCACACATTAACAAGAACAAAACAAAAACCAAGGCCGACATCTATGTGGGTATAAGGAACCATTATCTACTGTTGATTGGTTTAAACCTTTTTGAAACAATATGGATGCTTCTAAAAATATAATAATTAAGTGTACATATAATCCCAGAAATTTCACTTCTTGGCAACTACACAATGACCCCAAACCATTATTTCAAAGACATCTGTACACCTATGTTTATTGAAGTGCTGCTCACATTTCTCAAGTTCTGGGTAATCCAAGTATCTGAATAAAGATAGCTAAATAAAAACTAGTGGTGGGACTGAAATAGTGGCACAAGTGGTAGGGCATTTGCCTTGCATGTGCTAACCTAGGATGGATGGCGGTTCGATCCCCCTGCGTTCCATATGACCCTCCAAGTCAGGAGTGATTTTTGAGTGCATAGCCA
>PVKC010008343.1:0-28225 GCA_004027635.1 Crocidura indochinensis | reverse complement strand
CATGTTGTTTTGATCACTATGGCTTTATAGTATAGCTTCCGGTTAGGTAGGGAGATGCCTCCCAGCTTCTTGTTTTTTAGCATGTGTTTGGCTATTCTGGGTCTTTTGTGGTTCCAGATAAATTTTATGATTGATTGTTCTAAGTCTTTAAAAAATGAAGTCTGAATTTGGATGGGGATTGCGTTAAATCTATATAGGAGTTTGGGTAGTATAGTCATTTTGACTATGTTGATTCTACCTACCCATGAACATGGGATGTTCTTCCATTTCCTGAGATCCTCTTCAATTTCTTTCTGAAGTGTTTTGAAGTTTGTCAGGTATAAGTCCTTCACTTCCCTTTAAGGTTGAATCCTAGGTGCTTGATGTTCTTTGATTCTATTTTAAATGGAGTTGCATTCTTAATCTCTCTCCCTTCTACTTTGTTATTTGTATAGAGAAATGCTACTGTCTTTTGTGTATTGACTTTGTAACCAGCCATTTTGCTGTATTGGTTTATTATTTCTAGGAGTTTTATTGTGGATTCTTTAGAGTTGTCCATGTAATCATCATGTCATCTGCAAAAAGAGCTAGTTTGAATTCCTCTTTCCCTATTTGGGTTCCTTTGATTCCCTTCTCTTGTCTGATTGTTATTGCTAGGACTTCTAAGACCATGTTGAATAGAAGTGGAGAGAGTGGGCATCCTTGCCTGGTTTCTGACCTCAGTGGAAATGCTTTCAGTTTTTCACCATTAAGTATAATGTTGGCTATGGGCTTTTCATAGATAGCTGTAACCTTCTTGAGAAAGGTTCCTTCCAGACCTATTTTGCTTAGTGTTTTCAGCATGAATGGGTGTTGAATTTTGCAAATGCCTTCTCTGCATCGATTGATATGATCATGTGGTTTTTGTCTTTTTTTATAATTGATGTGGTGTATGATGTTGATTGATTTGCATATGTTGAACCATTCTTTCATCCCTGGGATGAACCCCATTTGGTCATGGTGTATAATCTTTTTGATGTAGTGCTGGATTCAGTTCTCTAAGATTTTGTTGAGTATTTTTGTGTCTGTGTTCATTAGTGAGATTGGTCTGCAGTTTTCTTTCCTGGTTGCATCTTTGCCTTCTTTGGTAATCAGAGTGATATTTGCCTTGTAGAAGGAATTGGAGAGGAGTCCTGTCTTTTCAATGGTTTGGAAGAGCCTATGAATCAGTGGAAGTAATTTTTCTTGGAATGTTTCATAGAATTCACCTGTAAAGCCATCTGGGCATGGACTTTTGTTCTTGGGATGTTTCTTAATTACTGTTTCAATTTCTTCTAGGTGACTGGTCTGTTTAGGCTTTCTAAATCCTCCTTTTCTAGTCTTGGAAGCTGGTATTTTTTCAAGAAACTGTCACTTTCTTCTGGGTTGTCTAGCCTGAGTATAGTTGTCCATAATATGCCCTCATGATGTGTTGGATTTCTTGGGGTTCTGTTGTGATCTCTCCCTTATCATTTGTGATCCTTCTTATTTGGGTGTTTTCCCTCTTTTTTTTGGTGAATCTTGCCAGTGGTTTGTCTATCTTGTTTACTCATTCAAAAAACCAAATCCTGGTCTCATTGATTTTCTGTATTCTTTTCTTAGTTTCTATGTTGTTTATTTTTGCTCTGGTTTTTATTATTTCCTGTCTTCTGATTGTGTTTGGGTTTCTTTGTTGCTGTTGTTCCAGCTCCTAAAGGTGATCCTTTAAGCTGCTAATTTTATCATTCTCCTCTTTCCTGACATAGGATTGAATTGCTGAGTTTCCCCCTGATTACTGCTTTTGCTGTTTTGACAAGTTGTTTTGACAAATTGTTTCTTCATTGTCGTTTGTTTCAAGAAATCCTTTTATTTCTTCCTTGATTACCTCTTTGATTCAATTATTTTTGAGCAACATGTTGTTTAATCTCCAGGTGTTGGATTTTCTCCATTGCTTCTTTTTACAGTCAATTTTGACGTCTGTTTCATAGTGATCTGACAGAGTGCTTTGCATGATCCTTACCTTTGTGATTTTATGCAGGTTAGATTTGCATCCTAAAGCATGATCTATTCTGGAGAAGGTTCCAGGTGGGCTTGAGAAGAATGTGTTTTCTGCTTTCTGGCGGTGGAGGGCCCTATATATGTCTATTAGTCCTAGTTCTTCTAGTTTTTCATTTAGGGCTCTTATTTCTTTGTTAGTTTTCTGTCTAGTGGATCTGTCCAGTGGTGATAGTGGAGTATTAAGATCTCCAACTATTATCACATATCCTTTCATATTTTTCTCCATTTTTGCAAGTAGTTGCCGTACATATTTTGCTGGCTCTGCATTAAGTGCATAGATATTAACCAGTGTTAGTACTTCTTGGTCTAGTGTACCCCTGATCAGTAAGTAGTGACCCTCTTTGTCTCTGATCACTTTCTTGAGGTAGAATGCAATTTGGTCTGATATCAGAATGGCCGTCCCGGTTTTTTTTTTAATTTCCATTCGCCTGAATGATTGATTTCCATCCTTTTATTCTAAGCCTGTGCCTATCTTGTGCTTGTAGGCATGTTTCTTGTAGGCAGCAAAAATCTGGTTCATGTTTTCTAATCCAGTTCTTATTACGTGTCATTTAATGGGAGAGGTTAGTCCATTAATGTTTAAGAAGATTATTGACAGAGAGGGCGGTTGTGCAATTGTGTTGTTTAGGGTCATTTTTGTTACAATCAGGGGTTTGGATTGTGTAATTCATCTCTGAGTAGTTCATTTAGGATTGGTTTTGTTTACGCAAATAATGCAAGATCATTTTTGTTTGAGAATGATTTTAGTTTACCCTCCCATGTGAATGAGAGTTTTGCTGGATATTGGACTGTAGGCTAAATGTTTTTTTTTCATTCAGTCATGTAAATATGTCATTCCACTGTCTTCTTGCTTGAAGTATTTCATAGGGGAGATCTGGTTTGATTCTAATGTTGCTTCCTTTGTATATGAGTGTTTTTTTGCCCTTAAAGCTTTAAGTAAATCGCCTTTCTCCTTTTTTCTTGCCATTTGAATTACTATGTGTCTTGGGGTTGGTTTTTTAGGGTCTATTTTGTTGGGGATTCTTTTCACCTCCCGGATTTGCTCAGATGTATCTTTCCAGAGGGTGGGAAAGTTCTCTGCTATTATTTCTCTGGCTAATTGTTCTTCCTCTTTCCCTGTTTCCTCCCCTTCTGGTATGCCTACAATTCTTAGTTTGTTTCTCTTGTCTTTGTTCGTTAAGTACTGGACTTTTGCTTCCAGTGCTTTACCTTCTATTTCTTTGTTGGCTTCTTTGTTGTCTTTTGTTTGCAGTTTATCTTTGAGTTGTTCTATGTGATTCTTGAGCTGTGCGATTCTGCTCTTCTGGCTTTCTATGGTTTTATGTAATTCCTCTAATTATGTTTGCATGGAGATTTTCATATTTTGTGACAATTCATCTTTTAGTTGGTTGATTTGTTTGTCCAAGGACTTTTTATATTTGCTGGCTAATGTTTCTCTCATTCCCTTTAATCTATCTTGCATTTCATTACTCATAGCTACTTTAAGGTCTTCTTCTGTTGGGTCTGTGTGTTTTGGGGGACTTGGGAGTTTATTTGGGATCCTTTCCAAATCCCCTGAACTCAGTGTCTTCCTTGATCTACCCATATTCCTTTGCGTGTATTGATGTGGCTTAGAGTGCTGTGTCTTCTGTATTCAGGCTACTTTTGCCACCTGTGTTTTGGGCCTGGGTCCCTTTCTCTGAATTACTGCTCCTGGTGGGTATGCTGTTGAGGCCTGGCCCCTCCCACGTCCTCCAGAAAAACCTGATCCTTCACCTCCCTTTCAAATCTGACAGTGCAGTTCTGCTCCTGACCACAGTGTCAATGGGTGCTGTTGAGACTAGATGACTCACCTCCCCCACTTGGGAGTCAGGCTGTGCTTTCTTCTTGGGTCTTTGGTCACTGTTCCTCCTGGCTTATTGTTCCCCTGGGCTGCCTATGCCACGTTGGGCGGTTGGTGAAAGTTGTTGAGTTCCCTCTGGCCTCTCTCACAGGACTCAGGGTCTTTCCGAGGTGCCTGTTACGTGTCACTCCCACGGCCTACTCATACCCTCTCCGGTACCTCCTTCCCAACCTCACTGCCTGGGCTATTGTTCCAGGCTCCGCCACCCGCGTGGCTCACCCCCGAGCCCCTTCCAGACTTCACCCACATCCCCGGTCTGGGTTATTGACCCGCGTCCCTGGTCTGGGCTATTATTCTAGGCTTCGCCACCCATGTGGCTCACCCCGGTGCCCCTTCCAGGTTTCACCCGCAAACCCAGGTCTGGACTATTGTTCCAGGCTCCGCCGCCAGCCGTGTGACTCACTCCGGCAATCAACTAATGTTTTTATCCACAGAAACAGATGCAGAATATGTTTGGAAGCCAGAGACTTCCACTGCAGTGCTTGCTATCAGTATGTTCTAGTGCTTTAATTTTATTATGTATGAAATAATTCTTTAGTTTCTTTGGCCCCTAGATCTGATCATTTTTCATTTCCACATAATGCTCAAAGACCCACTTTGGGGGGAATAGTGTACATATGTTCCTGCAATACCACTCCTAGGTATATACACTATAAATTCATAATACCCAATACAGAAAATTCTCTGCATCCTATTTGTCACAACAAAAAATAAAATAATCATAACATAAAAAACAACCCAATGCCTGAAAACAGAAAAGTACATAAAGGAACAGTGGCATAGTTATAAAATGGTATACTATGCAGCTGTTAGGTGAAAAGAGTCAGAGGGAAATGAATAAACAAACTAATCTAATTCATTTCTGAGTTATAAGAAGAAAAAAGAATATGGTAATCATATTCAGAGACAATAGAAATGAGGACAAGGAAGACCCATTCATGGTACGAAGCTTGACACAATTAATGGAGCAGTGCAGTTAGGCAGAAAAGCGATTCTTATGATAAGGTTAGTTGAAACTTGAAACTCTGCTTAAGAACAGGGTGTTAAAATGAGATAAAGTGATATTCATGGTGTCCCTTCACTAATAACATGAAAAAACAGTGTCTAAAAGGAAAAATGTAGATATATCACATTATCATATATATATGATATATATACAAAAAGAAGTATCAAATAAGATAAATATAATAATAAGAGAGAAAAATAAAATGTCTTTCCCTGAGGCAGGAGGGGGAGGATGGAAGAGAGGGAAACTGGGAAATTTGTGCACTATAGTGTATAGCAAATCAAAGTGTCTAAAAGGAAGAGAAAAATAAGAGAGAAATAGAAATATGTAGAGAGAAGAAAAATGATATCCAAGATACAGAAAAGAAAGAGGACATCAGGGAGTGTGAAAGGGAAACTGTGGACACTCTGGGGTAAATGTGCACTGGTAAAGTTTTTTTTATATTGTGTGACTGTGAAAAAAATTATTGTGAACAAACATGTTCAAATAAAAAAAATAAATGAATAGTTATATAAATATCCATGTTGCAAATTTGGAAGGAGTGAAAAATAAGAACAAGGAAAAAAAAGAGTAGAAAATGTTTGACTTTTTGTGAGACTGTACAAATTTTACTCATTATATCCTGATACACCCAATGTCAATAAAATGTGAATAGAAAATGTAAAAATATTTATATTACAACTATCTTATTCAATGAATATCATAGGTCAGCCTTGTCAGGAATATAACAAAATATTTTAATAATGATAAGACAAGGCCTTCAATAATTGGCCACTTAACAGCATTATCTCAGTATGATGTAAAATATGCAATACATTTCATAAAATCTTAAAACTGCATCTGAATAATTTTTCTTATAAATTAAATATGTTCTTATTGAATATATGACCAATATTTAAAAAATTTCAAGATACCAAATTTGACACATGTTGACTTGTTTATCTTTCTTCCTCACTAATAATTCAAAATATATGTTTAAGTCAATATAATGTTTTTCATTTGAACAAATGTATTCTCTTTAAACATGAGTTTTTAATGATCTTCCCTAAAGCTCTTCTAAAAATGTAATTCTTACTTATCCTCACTGTCAGCAATACTTTTTTAATCAACTTTCCCTAAACACTTAGCTATGTCTGTTCACAACTTCAATATTTATCTAACAGTCTATTTCTTCTTAATTTTTGGCAGTAATTTTTTAAAATTTATTTAAAGAAAATGCATCACATATTAGACATGACTGATCGTAGACATTTGTTCCACGATGGCAAAAAGCAAAGTTATTTAAAAAATAGATAATAGAAAGAAAACTTAAAAAATGTTGAAAAGAAAGAAGATAAAGTTCAGTAGCAAGTATATTTATGAAAATTATTGTATCATCAATGAACTCATTAAAATAATAGTAGACGGTTTAGTAAGCTCTTTTTTTAAGAATAAGAGTTAAAGAAATACAGTAAAAATGGTGTGTGAGTAGCAATTTGCATAGGCCCAGCAATATCGAAGATATAGAGATATAGAAAGGAAAAGTCTTGGCCTAAATACAAGGAGACCTTACCCCTGAAGTATTCTGGCATAAGACCAACTCTGGGCTCCAGGCATACTAGGTTGTTCAACTCCTGAGTCATTCTCTGTGGTTCAGTAAAAGTTTTTCTCATAAACGCAGTTGATGGTGTCAGATTAATGTAGTTAGAGATCATGGTTTCTGTGCATATCCTACATAGAAGTCAGGAAGATATGGAGCATCCTCTGGTTTCACCTCACCATTAGAGGACAATGCAAAGACCCTTGCCCTAAAAGCAAATTGTTGCTGTTACTAAGTCACCTGGGTGTTTAAAGAACACTTTTTGGAGTAAGTTGATACCTGGGCATGGTAGGGTCTTCCTGGTAGAGGTTTTCTTGCTGGTAACATCATAGACTATAGTGGTTGTTTCTGTAGATAGTATCCATGGTTCAGGGGAGAATGAACAATGCCCGTTCTTCTGAGGCCTAAGCCAAGTAATTATGACAATGTTCATGATGTAAGGCCCCACTATTTTTTGTAATACTTTAACAGTTTTTAACTTTCATAACTTCCTGAGAGATTGAACAATGTTTTTTCATCTTCATACTATCAATTACTTGTGGAAATGTCTGATACATAGAGGATTAATGGTTATTTGTAAAAATAATCTATGAAGAAATGAAATGAGTTACTACATTGCTGTCATTTATTGTTTACTGGTTTATCACACAACAGATTTTTTCTATATAGTATCATTTTATTTGATCAAATAGATAATAGGCATTTTTAGGAGGCTGCCTAAAATTAATTGCTGAAAAGTGCTCATAGATAAATGAGGGAAAATAAAGGCTTCTATCTATCTCATTGCATCTTTTCCATGTGAAGATTTTGCCAAGAAAATGCATTACTTCTTTTTTTTCATTCACAAATTTTTTTTCTTTATTTAAACATCTTGATTACATATATGATTGTGATTAGGTTTCAGTCATGTAAAGAATGCCCCCTTCACCAGTGCAACATTCCCACCACCAAAGTCCCAAATCTCCCTCCATTCCACCCCACCCCCACCTGTACTCCATACAGGTTTTCCAGTTCCCTCATTCATGCACATGTTTATGGTAGTTCTCTGTGTAGTTATACAACAGATATTTTAACAGTACTTAAAGGCATGTAATTCTAGTACCAATTGTTTTGTATATATTTTAGAAAGCTCTAAAACTCTGTGTTCCATCAACTAATTTTTGAAAAAAGAACATAAATTTTGGGGCCCGGGAGATAGCATGGAGGTAAGGCGTTTGCCTTTCATGCTAAAGGTCATCAGTTCGAATCCCGGTGCCCCATATGGTCCCCCGTGCCTGCCAAGAGCAATTTCTGAGCATGGAGCCAGGAGTAACCCCTGAGCGCTGCCGGGTGTGACCCAAAAACCAAAAAAAAAAAAAAACATAAATTTTAAAGTACATTAATGAAAACATAAGCAGAACGCTCCAAGACCTAGACCTGAAATATGACTTCAAAGGTCAAATGCTAAAAGTAAAATGTAAAGAATAAAATCTAAACAATTGAGACTGCATCAAACTAAAAAGTTTTTTTTATGACAAAAGAAACAGGTAAAACTAAGAGACATCCAATTGGAGAAAATATTTGCACTCAACACATCAGATAAATAGTTGATATTTGGGATATACAAATTACTAACAAAAATTACTTCCCCAAGTCTAAAAGCCCTATTAGAAAAAATGGACAGAGGAAATATACAGACATTTCTATGAGGAAGACCAACAGATGAATAAGACACACCAAAAAAATCGCTCATTATCACTTATCTTTAGGGAAATAAAATCATTACAAAAGCGATGTATCACCCTACATCAGTTAGAATGGCATATTTCAAAAATATTGGGAGCTATATGGTGAAAAACGAATTCTAATCCACTGCTTGTGGAAATTTGGTATGGCTCAACCACTAGGGAAAACAGTATTGAGGGTTTTCAGTAAAATCAGAATCAAGCTGTCATTCCAGTTTTGGCTATTATCTTCAGGCTAGTAAAACATTTATTCAAAAGAACATATACATACCAATATTCAACACAGCAGTCAGCACAATAACAAATATTTGGAATAAAACTAGATGTACTACAAGAGATTAATGGATTATGAAGATGTTCTATATACATAAAATGGAATACTCTATAGCTACAAGGAATAATGCAGTCATGCAATTTGTTATACCATGGATGTAAATGGAAGATATTATGTTAATGAAGTAAGCCAGAAAAAAGGTTAAATACAGATAAGTATCACTTGTGGATGATGGGTGGTATTTGGGACACCATGAGAAATAAAAATGTTTGAATAGGCATTCTCTAAATCACACATTGTCCCAGATTATTGTGAGGAGAAGGACATAAAGTGGAGTTGAGAACGACAAATATGAAATAATGGGGAAATATATTAAGTGGATCAGGTATGTTGGTGATGTTGGAAAGAATAGAATTAAATTTTCACAAAGTAAAGAATCAGCTACATTGAAATCATGATACCTAAACTAACAACCAAACTCAAAATGTTTTTCTTATGATGGCAGGCTAGGAAGTGGTGATCTGGGAAAGATTCTGGGAACATTGATGGACAGAAATTGACACATCGAGTAGAAATGGTGTTAAAGAATATGTATAAAACTAAATCATTAATAATTTTGTAAATAATTCTGATTTAATTAAAAATAAAGAAAATTTCTAAAATATTTTGTTTATAAAATTAAAAAATATTATTCTTACAATAAAATTTTAATGATTTCCTTTATGTAGAATGCAATTTATGAATATTGAATTAATGCATCATGTGCATATGATTTACACTATATATTATATATAGTATAATATATGTTACACTAAACCTAGGTGGCAAAACTAAATACCTATCAACAGATTATTTGAACTAAACTTTGAAGTAACTTTTAAGATTTGGTCAAGATTATGCTATTAATTTATATATATATATATATATATTTTGTTTCAGCACATATTCTTTCTAAAGTAATAGGCAGCTCAATTTCTGAAGTTCCTTTTTGCAACTTTTGCCATTATGTTAGTTGTGAAATTTAAAAAATAAGTTCTCTTTTAAAGCCAACTTCTTATGTGCCAATAGGGAAAGACACAACATGAGGACATTATATTAAAGAATATTCCAATGCCTTTTACTCTGTTATCATTCTAAAAGCATTAAATAGCACCAAGATCAATTTTCATGGGCAACTTAGAATAAGAAACCAATGGTCACTATTCTGGAATGTGGCACCGAGCTGAACACTTTCTTAGAGGTCTTACTGTATAAAAATGCTTGCTAATATCTATACCAGCATGTCCTTAAAATACTCCAACATTATGTTTTCTCAGTTTGGTTTTACATATGCTAAGTACAAAAGTAAAATGTAAATGTAAAACAAATAAGCAAAAACAAGCATCAAACCCGCTTAATATTTGAGGGAGCTTCTCCATGGTGTCTGGTGTTTTGCATTTTTCAAGTGTCATCATGACTTTTCATCCTCTTCTGAAGTTTCTACAAAGAAAAAAGTCTGCAGCACTTCTAAAATATAAAATTCACCAGGAACTTGAAAAACAAAAACAAAAACAAGGAGACTGGCATTTTCTAGATAAGTCTTCTTGTGAGGCGTTGCATTCACAACTAAAACATCTTCATCAGAAATTTTTTTGTTACATCCTAAATGAGACTATTGCAAAATTTCTTGAATTTCTGGCATTTGCCTGAAGGACTTTTAGGAAGCTGTTCCCAGGACCTGGAACTGCATGGAGAAAAGCATTTCCAGCCTTTCCCTTTATTTGAAGCATAAAATACACGATAAAGCAAAAGCCTATAGTGTAGTAAAAAATGTCTGAGAAGGGAAGAGTCTCAATCTTATATGAAAACAAGTGTACAATTTGTGACTACTTGTCTCCTTTTTTTTTTTTTTTTTTTGGTTTTTGGGTCACACCCAGCAGTGCTCAGGGGTTACTCCTGGCTCTATGCTCAGAAATTGCTCCTGGCAGGCACGGGGGACTATATGGGACACCGGGATTCGAACCGATGACCTTTTGCATGAAAGGCAAACGCCTTACCTCCATGCTATCTTCCGGGCCCTACTTGTCTCCTTTTTGATCGTTTCAACTAGTTCTTCCCAGGACTAACTGAGCCCAGCCAGCATGGCTTAGATGAATCCATCTAGACTTTTATTTTCACTGATTAATCTGTTGGGACTAGAAGGTTAATATTAGTAACTGAAAGATACCCAGTTGTTTACCTGGTTTTTGTGAACATTTACTGCATGGATCTAAAAAGAAAAAAATTGAGTCACTGTTCTTAATATACAACTTACATGCAGCAAAGAGTAAATGTGTTATCTAGATTCAGAAAATGTTTTTATCCCTGAATCTGAATTTGAAATTGTACATTAATACTGTTGCTCCTCATCAATCTTCCAGAATGGGAAATTAATTCCCATCCCTGTATCCCTTTGGAAGGGAAAAAGTTCTTGGTGATATTTGTCCACCGCAAATAATCCACACACAGAGAACGTCAAAAAGGGGCCATAAACTTGGAAGTTGAGTCCCTCTCAGCCTACCACCAGATCCACCGCACCTCCATTCAGCCAATCAACTCCTCCAACCTACTCCCAGCAACTCGTTCTGCCCACTCTTTATCCCTCAACAGAGCCCCTACTTGGAAGGTTGTAGGTGGAACAGCAGGCAGACCTTTCATATATAACAATATCAGGCAGACCTTTCATGTATAACGACACATTAATTTCTATACTTTGCCTAAGGCATGTGTTGTTTTAAGTCATGAAATAACTTCTGAAAGAATGATTATATAAGAATCATCAGAGGTGTCAACAAACCCTTAGTTGAAAGATTTTTAATTTTATCATATATTTTTAAGACTTAACTTCTTACCTATAATAGAGTTGTATGTATTATACATGCACAATCCCTTAAGGTCATCATTTTTTAAGACCCAAGACACTATTCTTTATGATGAATTTTTGTTTACATACATACAGAAAAAAATAACAGGTAAGTTATGGTAGAAAAATTCCATAAGAAGTTTATCAGTTCATCATTAAGTTGCCCACCACAGGTAAATTAGTACCTGTATTCTATATAGTGTCTATGCTTGGTTTTCATCAACTATTGGTACAATGAATACCTAATTAAGCCTCTGTACACTATTTTCCTCATCCTCCAAACCTCCTCTTCCTCCCCTAATGCCTTTATACTTTCAAAATTGCAAAGATGTTGTTCCAACAATGAGGTCTCTCTGTACAGTTCAATATGTGTGTGTGTGTGTGTGTGTGTGTACAGTTCATTAGTGTGTATATATATTTCAAAGGACAATGAAACAAAACCTCACTAGAAATTGAAAAAAAATGCCTGCCCTATAAATTTTATTTATCTTTTTCCATTATTGAGAAACATATATACAATGGTATGACAATTTTTTGTGGAAGAATTTATTAACCGTTCTTGTAGTGGTATCATTGTATATCAGAACACACTCACAAGTGAATCTCTTCATGTAATTCTGATGATAAATACAGGTAAGATCAAAAGTATATTTGAAAGCCATTATGTAAACTATCACACAATGAATTGGACTTTTTGATAAAAAAGAAAGGTGGTTAGAATGTGCTTTAGTAACAATATTAGTGCTCCTGAAAGATACTCTAAAACAATAGAATATTCTAAAGGGTTAGTTTTGAATCACTTTCCAAAGTGCTCGTGTAAATTTGACTTCAGTAAAGTAATAGAGTTTAGTTAGGTAATTCAGGAATAGCATAAACATGTGTATATAAATACATGTTTATAGACATATATATCATACCATTAAATCCCTAGAACTGCTATGATAAAAAATATCTGTGACTTAAAACAAAAGTACAAATATTCTTTATATTGCCTGAAGTCTTAGTAATAGTTCATATTTCCTTGAAAATCTGTAGCAATGAATCTTTGTCTCTAACAGACTCTTGTAACAGGCTATTCTTGACATGCGGCAGTAAAGCTTCAATTTTTAATCTCTAATAAGAGTCTTTTTCTTCTTTTATGCCATCCAGAAGTGAAACCTACTCTTAAAAAATTAGATCTCTAAAGATCTTATTTAAAAACTATTTCATTATTGAGTTAAAATGAGTTGGTCAGGATTTGAAAGGAGAACCATTCAACCCATTCACATAACACAAAATTTCTTTACTATCTAATCAGTACTATATATAATATTTAAAATAGTTTTAGTAAAACTTGACTGTCACTGATTACTGTAACAAAGAAATAAAATAAATAAGCTAGAATAGGGTTTATATAATGTTATAGAACTTTCTTGGAAATCTGTATTTGAAATGAAATTCAAATTTATATAGAAATGGCAAATAAAATTTGGAGGATTTTATTTCATCAAATTGCATTCTAAATAAATATAAGATAAATAAATAATCATAAGTTAATCGTGTTCCTTCTATATAGGCTAAGGATATATGTTTAAAAAGTTGACTCAAATTCTAATTCTAAAAGAATCCAAATAATTTATCACTAACTAGAACCATAATATTCAATAAAAACATAAATGTGTAAAACAGTACTCTATATTTTATATTTTTGGCTTGTATCTGGTTCATATTTGGCAGTATTATTTTTTGCTTCAAACTATATACTCAGTGTTCAACCTGTCTGGGTTGGAAAAAAATATAGAATTGCTATTAAATTTGAGTCAGCTGTATGCAACTGTCTACCATTGTCTATCAACTATTTGCTAACCCACTTTTCACAATTATATGTTAATAATTAAAGATATTTATCTGTTTTGTCAACTTTTATAGCAATTTTGAGAGCTATTAAGCAGGGTATTTAATCTAAAACCTTTCATATTGAAAAATTGCACTGTAGAAATAGTATCTTGAAATATTTTGAATTTAATCATTCTTTCCTAAATTTTGTACTTACTAAATGAACTTATCAATAATGATAATGAAAATGATGTTTCTTTCACTTGATAAAAATCACCTGGGGCCCGGGAGATAGCATGGAGGTAAGGCATTTGCCTTTCATGCAAAAGGTCATCGGTTCGAATCCCAGTGCTCCATATGGTCCCCCCTGCCTGCCAGGAGCAATTTCTGAACATGGAGCCAGGAGTAACCCCTGAGTGCTGCCAGGTGTGACCCAAAAACCAAAAAAAAAATCACCTTAAAAGATTAGAGATAATTCTTTGCTGCTCTTACCTACACTCCTGACTATTCCAATTCACAAGTAAAAAATTGAAACAGTTGTACATGTACATAGAAAGCTTCTAATCCTGTAATATCTCTCTATCCCAGTTTGAAGACAATCTCACAGCTGTCAAAAACGTGAATTTTTTCAAGTCAAACTCAAGTATAAAAATTCCTACAGAAGTATAGAAGTGGTCTTTAAGAATTTTCTTCTCAGACTCATTGTATGATCATAACTTTTGTTCAGAGTTAGTTTTTGGACTAAAATAAAGTACAGATACATCTATTTATGCCATCCTAGTTTAACTGGTGATTGAAGGGTAAGCCTTTATTTTAAAATAATATACCTGAATTTATAAAACTTCCAGCATTTTATTAGCTTATACAATATTCAAGTAGTATCAGTTTGCTCCTGATAATAGAATCATACTCATAGTATTAATGCTTGGGTAAAGGTAATATGAAAGATCCACTTATTATCATACATAAATTTAAAGATACCAGATGGTAAGCAGTTTTATTTTATTTATTTATTTTTATTTTATTTGGTTTTTGATCTACACCCAGAACTCCTGGATCTGTTCTCAAAAATCACTTTTGGTAGGCTTGGGGGACCATATGGGATGCCGGGAATCAAACCCAGATCCATCCTGGGTCTTCCACATGCAAGACAAATGTCCTACTCTGTTCTCTCTGGCCCCAACAGATTTTATTCTTATAATAAATTTTAAATCTGCTAATGGTAACTCTGATGCCTCTTTTAATAGCCACAAGTTTTAAGTCTTTAGGCACAATTGTTTACCCGGTTCATGACTCCTAAATTAAGTTTACATCTAAATTGAGTAGTTTGATGTACTTTGATAATAATAATAACCTGAAAACTTTCATTTGTGACTTATGATAATATATTCTGAAAAACAGATGTAAACTTGACTTCTTTAATTTTGTTGAGAAAATTTAACAAGTTACGTTCAATTTTCTAGTAATCTGGAAGTTGTCTGCTTTATCTCAGCATATAAAGATGAGTACTAAAAATGACACATTATGGATAACTATGCATTCTTTCTGTGTATTTTTTCCTCATATTTTGACTATCTGGATATGAAGTTTTAACATTGTGAGGGTAGGCTTAAGACATACATTTCTTTTTGCTGCTTGTATAGTCAAGAATAAAAATGTTATACAAAATTTGTGAAATTAAGAATACTCTCGACTATAGTAAATAAATAATCTCAGGAGAGCAACATGTCTGTGAAAAGTAGGGTCTGACACTGAAAGCAACCTGCACAATGGTTGAACATAGATGTTAGTGCGTTATAGTTTTGAAAATTGATAAAAAAGAAATTATTTTATTGTAAATATACTCAAATAGGCAAAATCAAATTATGTAAGCTGGTAGGTAGAAAGTGAAATAAAAATACATGTTAACATACCATGATTAATTCCACTTATAACGCATTTTCTTATAACAGTGATAGCACACAGAGTATCGACCCATCATCTGTCTCAATGAGATATGGGAAGAGGAATATTTGTTTGGCCACACACAGTGGCTTTCAGGGGCTATTCATGCCTCTGAACTCAAAAATCACTCCTAGCAGGCTTGGAGGACCATATGGGAAGCTGGGGATTGAATCCAGATAGAATCCAAGTGTGCCACATACAAAGCAAATGCCCTACCCGCTCTGCTATTGCTCAAGCACCAGAAGGGGAACATCTTAAGGTACTCAATACAATTGTATAATATTAAATATGTTAATTAATCTTAGATTTTTCTAAATAAAAGCCAAATCTCCATCTATTATTAAAAACTAAGTGTTTTATTATCAGAAATCAAATATTTTTTAAAAAACTACATTGATTTTAATATGTTGACATTCATCACCATTTATTCCTGAAGTCCACCATCCAAATGTACACCTTTCCTACCTTCTATCCTAGGTTTTATTCCTAAGAGTGAAATAAATACTTTACGATACAACATCATAACATTAAAGAACAAGTAAGCAGTCAGTTTAAATGGATCTTATATCACATAGGATAAGGTAAATAGTTGAATTCTAATTTTGTTTTGTTTTGTTTTGGTTTTGGATTACTCCCAGCAGCATTCAAAAGTTCCTCCTGGCTATGTGCTCAGAAGACACCAGAGGATCGAATCATGGTGAGTCCTAGGCTAGCACCTGTAAGGCAGATGTCTTACTGCTCAGTGCCACTGCTCCAGTCCCTAATTTCTTATTGCCATAGGGGATTGCAGAATATTCTAAAGAAAGCAAATGCACCGGGCAGTAGTACAAATTAAATGCTCCACACATATGGGTAAATTGTCCTTTTCATAGAGAGAAACACAATTAACTCACAACTCCACTCTTCAAATGGAGAATCAGAAATTAAAGCACCCAGTCTCTCTCAAGAGCAATCATTATTTACACATTAATTTATTCAAATAATATTTATGAATTCACTACTATATGTCTAACACAGTAAAGTTACAGAATATAAAGCAATGAATAAGAACTTGTTCCTTATTTGAAATAGGCATCAATGGTTTTATGACTTTAATCTAGTGATATTCTGACCTAATTATAGATAGATATAATTTTGTCCTGGCTTCATAAATTTCATACTACATATATTCATACTATCTGGAATTTCTTACATTATTAGTTTCTTAATATTAACTGAGTGACCATTAAGTAGTATCTAAAATTATCTAGTATTATTTAGAGAATACACTATCAAATATGATAGAATAGGTAAAACTAAACATGAACATACTACACTATTATAAATCTCGTTTTTATCAATTTAGACAGTGAGGCCTGAAATAAAGATTAGAATTCATTAAGTAAATAATTACAAAAATGTTCCTCATCTATTATGTGTCAGTTAGTATACTGACCAAAGAAAGTTGGGAATTTTTTCAGAAGATCTAGTAGTCAGCTGATGGTTTTATAATTTATTAATGTGATCCATTCATAAATATAATTAAAGAAAATTAAATACATCATGCAAATATTTCATTGTACTGAAGCAAAGTGTTTTTTAAAAAATTTAATATTTTCAGGCTGAAATGGATGGCCAAGCAGTAGGGCAATTTCCTTGCACCCTACTGATCCAGAACAGACAGCAGTTCAATTCTCCGGTGTCCCTTATGGTCCCCAAGTCAGGAGCAATTTCTGAGTGCATAGCCAGGAGAAACCCTTGAGCATCTCCCAAAAACCAAAAATAAATAAATAATTTAATATTTGTTAAGCTTTGGAGGCATTGTGTCTCTTTTTTCTTTTTTCATTGGATTTATATGTTCTGTTAAATTTTTCTTTTTGAACCTGTTCTTGGTTGCACTCTTATGTATTTGAACAAAATTGCCTCATTCTCATTTCATCCTATTATTTATCATTCATATAACATTATTTTATGCTAAATATTTAAGCAATATCATATGTCTTTAAGAGAATCTGTACATTTACATTTAACCAATTCTTAATTTCTAAAACCAGATTAAAGTCCATAATTATACCTAACCTAATCTAATACATGTCAGTGAGTATTTTTATTTCATATCTCTAGGAAGCCTAGCAAAATTTACCACAGATAAATTTACTAAAAAGTTAAAAGTGAACTTGCTTATAAAAATTTTGGCGATTACACAAGACAATTTGTGTGTACAAAGTTTTTATTTTGTTTGACTAACTTTCATTTTACCTAGCTTCAGAGAAGTATTGCTTATAAAATAACATATAATCCCACGTGTTATATAATGTGGCAAATTTAATGTAAATCTATAAAATACATAAGATACCATAGAACCTTCAATTTCTTAATATCTTATGTTGAAGATGTACATATATATATATAAATACTGAAGTTATAAATACTATAGGGATCAGATTGATAGCACAATGAGTGTTTAGTGTTTGCCTTGTTTAATTCATTGCATCCCAAGAGCCTGACATGAGGGATCTCTGAGCACAAAGTCAGGAGTAATCCCTGAGCACCACAAGATGTGCCCTCAAACCAAATATATATGTATATGTTCAATAATTTAGCAGACTATTAGAGTAAATATATTTGACTGCACAGATTTCAGAGTTTTGTGAAATGTGAGTTAAGATCTTGTTATTATTACTTTGAATAAAACAATTATTTGCAAAAAATTGTTATAACTTTATTTTGTTTTTCTATATAGATATAGCTTAGTTATAGATATCAAATTGATCACAGTTTTAGGATAAATATGATAAATTGTTTATTTTTCAATAGAAATGTATGAAATATAATAACTTGCCTTCAGATTTGATAAAATGTTTTATTCTTGTCCTTTATTCTTCAGAATTAACGTTTAATTTTCAAAAGAAAAACATTTGATCTATATTACTATATTATTAGAAATAGAAAAAATAGATTTGTTGATTGGAAAGCATTGCTTATTTAATTGCTTTCATAGTGTCATTTACTTTTATGAAATTGAATTTATTGGTCAATACCACATGCTTTGTCAACACAATGCTAGAACATCTGGATAAAAGTGGGAGGTCTAGTAACCAAGCCAGTTGGTTTGTAAGTGAAGGCCAAAAATCCAAATGGCATCAAAAATAAAAACATGTGGATTACAAATATCATAACTTTCATTCAGTTGCCCAATTGCCCAAAGCCTAAATCAGGCACACAGTAAAGACAATGAAAGTGAAGTAAGCTGCAGTGAAAAAGAAATATAATACATTCATAAAAAATCATAGTTAATGTTAAATCAATTTTGATCTCCAGCAAAATAATTTTTGTTTTGCTGATTTAAAATGCAACCCTTTTGAAGAGAAAAAAGAAAACCTGTTTAGCTTATTAGATTCAGCATTATCTGTGATGATCTTTTGACATTTTTGACTAATTTCCAATACAGCTCACGAGTTCAATAAATAGGCCCAATTAAAATTGCCTTTGATTCTGATTTAAAATTGCTTGATATTAAGTATTACAATATTCCACAATCCAGCATTTTATCTAGCATGTCATATTCAATAAACAGTTTTCTTTGCTATCTGTGAATAATTAACTTTATCTTTGTCACTCTGCACAAAATTAATGAAAGCAGCATAGACATGTTCATTTATTCTTGGCATGAGAATCTTATTTTGGTCTGTCCCACGGCAGTAACCTCTTACTTGGTGCTTTGTAGATTTAATATGAAGTTATTTCTGACTGTCTGGCCGAAGATGTCACAGTTTCAATATGATTTTTTTCTTTCCTAGTCCCTAAAGAACCATGATAAATAATATCAACATAAATCTAAGGAAATATTAGTTTATTAATCATGTATTACATGTATAATTTTTAAAACCATATATAGGTAAATTATTTGGATAAATCTATTATTATTCAAAAGTTTTTTTATAATATTAGTATGTGTTCATTCCAAAGAATACTATGCTCATCAAGGTAACCACTCAGATAGTTATACCCTTTATATCTGCTGACTAAAATGTTGTTTTTTTCCTATATATCTTATATTCATACAAACAACAAAATTTGCAAATTTATATTTTGAATGGAGGGATTGAACCACCACTGTCAATGGATGTTCATGGATTATTCCTTCAAGTGCTCAGAAGCCTACATGAAATACAAATCCTATCTGTCCTATTTACTGTTTCTCAGGCTGCAGTCTTGTACATTTTTTATTTAAGTTTTATTTTCGTATTAACTCAGAAGTCCTTAAGTTTTACTTAGCACTGTTTTACTTAAGTTTTACTTAACTCATAGAGTCCTCCTGGTGGTTGAGGGGAGAATATGGGGCCCAGATCAGACACAAGCAAAGTAAACACCATACCTACTGTACTATCTATCCATCTTGTTTTGTAAATTCTATAAGAAAATCAGTCATTCAGTTTTTAATAAGAAACCTCCCAAAGAGTATATTTATTAATAAATTGTCAATTTAAATGACTCCATTTTTAATGCATGCTTTGAGAACTAACTCTTCTTCCAAAAAATAGTATTGAAAATGCCATATCACAATTCCATGTGAAATTTACTAGTGGCATTTGGAGTTTTTAATGGTCACTTTAAACATAATATTATAACTGGATGTAATTTGGGGGTGTTTATATGATCAGTTCTTTGAAGAAATGAATTTTGCACTGTGGGAGGAAGGAGTAGATTTTTATAAAAAGTTAAAATGAAGCTCACAATAGACCTTTGAAAGGTAGGAATTTCAAGCATTGCTTTTAAAAAATATGCAATGTACAGTTAAGAGAATTGTCAGAGAAATGTAAGATCACCAAAAGAGGGTTGCAGTGTGGATTTTGTCTTTTTTTCAAATGAACTTAAAAGGACAAATTACAGCTTAGTTGAACATGTCTATCATTGTGCTTCCATATCTATTACTATTTACATTCTTCTGTTAATACTACATAAGCGTTTAGCAGGTTTATACTGAACATTTCAATTTCATGATAGATAGGATCAGAGGCCATAGATATTCACAACTGATTTGATTTTTTTCTGTCCATTCTTCAAGACTATCTGTATATATTGTCTCATCTTGATTTATAATAAAACTTGAAAACTGTGCAATAATTATAGTTTTGTGCCTTTCCAAGGAATGACATGAAAATTCTACTCCTATTTTAGTGAAGAAAATCAATTTTGTATAGCTTACTTCAACATAAATTAAACATGATTTTTGTTGTTAAAAAAGAAAATCAGTATTTTGTTATAATGATAAGACTACGTATTCACTTATTTGTGTACATTACAATTTACACTTTGCATTTCAGGTTGTGACCCCTTTGGAAATAAGACTGTAGACATGATGAGTTAATGAGATAATACCATACTGAAATACAGTGTACTCAAAAGTAATTGTGCATATGTGTTTTGTTTCATTTTTCTTAATGTTTTTTGGCTGATTATTCAAAATTAAGGTGTCAGCAATGGAATTTCTTTTGAGAATTCTGTTTATGGGTGATTGTCTTCCCACTGTAACTTCACCTTGTTCTTTCTTTGCATCTTTGTCTTCAAAAATAAAATAAATAAATAAATAAAATAAAATAAAAATAATAAAAGAGAAGTAAAAGAAGAAAAATAATAAAAGTGAAAAGTAATGTGCTACATAGATGAGAATATTATAATTACTGCTTAGTATTTACATTAATAAAGATTTTGTAAATGTCAAAAAAGAAAGAAAGAAAACACAGAAAGAAAAAGAAAGTAGAAAAAAGAGAAAAAGACAGAAGAAAGGAAAAATAAGAAAGAAACAAAAAAGAGAAAAGGAAAGAAAAGAAAAAGAAAGAAAAAGGAAAAAGAAAGAGAAAGAATAAAATATTGGTGCTTTGAAAATAAATATGAGAGATAAATTATGATAACTGTAATTCTTTATCTCTATTTTGATAGTCTGAGAAAGGAAAAGGTATTGATTTCAAGAGTTCAAGCCTCCAGACAGTAAGTACTTAAAAACTGAATCAATCAAACAAATAATGAAGTCATCGTATTTATTATTTCTGATTCAGAAAAGCAAGGCAAATTAAATTTGTATATATTGAATTTCATGTCTACATAGTATAGATACATATAAAAATAAATGTTAATTTAGTAAGAGCATTTATAGTCAAAGTAACAATCTATAGATAGAAAATAATCCAAGCAGTAAATAAATAATGACTGAATTTTCAGAGTATGTTTTATGATTTTACCATAAAATAAAACCAAAGAAAAATATACTCTATATCTATACTCCTGTTTCTGTATTATAAAATGAAAGATTGCTCAATTATAGGGATAATTACATTTAAAATAATTATATCTATCTCTAATTTTTACCCTAACTGTTTAACACATTTTATTTAAGTAAAAGCATTTTCTTTATTAATTACCCCTTTATGTATGAATTTAAATTTCTGTTTAAGTCTACTCAAATGATAAATGTTCTAAAATGGTGGTTATTTATTTTTTTTTTTAACAAGTGGCTAGCCAGTTGTGCCAACACCACTTATTGAAGAGGCCTTCCCTGTTCCATTTAGGATTTCTTGCACCTTTATCAAAAATTAGGATGATGGAATATCTGGGGAACATTCTCTGAGTACTCAAGCTTGTTATTAATAATAACTTAAGATAAAATTACTAATCAAAACAAATAATTAATTTAAATAATTAAATTAAAATAAAACTTAAATAAATATATAAAAATGAAAATAAATTATATTAAAATAAATAATTAGAGTTAATTAATAATATCTTAAGATAAAATGAAAGAAGGAAATTTAGAAAAGAATAGATCAGTACAAATCTTTTATCTATAGTCCTTAAATATTACAACAAGTAGAAATCACATAGATTCTGTAATACCAAAATCATTTGTCTCAGCTAGTTGTCTACTTAATATATACCTAAGTAAGTGTTATAAATTATTTTGAATAGATCACATTGGTATTTTGAAATATATTATTTTAATATACATTTACTAAGTCCAATAAAACAAAAAAATAAATAGCAACATTTGACACAATTTGACACTATCTATGATTTTGTCTATCTATTGGGTTAATAATAAAGCATAATTAGCAAAATGAAAAAAATTCTTGTAAATAACTAAGCCTAAGTTAAACTTCAGAGTTGCATAAAATTAGAATTCATTTCTGATTCTAATGTTTTTATAAAGGATATAGTGATAAATGATTTTAATATAAATAATTAAATTAAATTGAAAGGTAGAAAGTACTCTTTATATCTATATATTATTCAGTTATCTATTAAAATTTTAGTTGAAAAACTTTAATTATCTTTTTTAAAATTCAATGTGACTATGAAAGATAAAAAGGGCAAAAGATATCTGACTAGAATTATTTAAAACCCATAATTATATACAGAATATTAAGGACTATAAAAGTATAATTAGGTAAAATGCCAGGTTATATTTTATGTTAGAATAATGGAACTGTTGTATTTGAAACTTCTACACTTTCAATGATGTGAATTAATAGCTTCTTTGTTCAATTAAAAACGTAGGTAACTGACCTTGTGATGTGAGTAAATATATGTAGGCCTAGGTACTACATTTATTAGCAAAATTTTATTCTATTCCTTTGTGAAAAAGTGATGAATTGGTTTTTAAACTAATGTAATCAGCATTGACTGTGGTGTTATTTATTAGCTATTAATCTTTTATTTATTAGAAAAGACATTAGAGTATTATAACAAAAGCAAAAATATAAAACAGCAATAGTTTTTAAACCATAAAAGTTATCTAGAGGGGAATAGTGTTGAAAAGTTTTTATAAAATCAAATTTTTATGTTGCTTAAATATCATATACTAACTTAAGATATGCTTACGATAATGTTGAATAAAGTAAATGATGACATTTTACAATGCATAGGAATACAAAGCAACCATTACTCTTTAAAATAGTTGTCATTTTGAGACAGTTAACATTTTCGGCTGTTTGAAAATTAATATTTCTAAATAGTTATATAATTCTATAAGAATTACAAAATAAAATTAAAAGATCTTAATATGACAAAATGAAAGATACAGTCACTTTTAAAATACTATTGGTGCAATTTGTGTGTATGTGTATGTATATGTATGTGTGTATGCTGGAAATAAAACAAACTAGGACTATTGTTCTCTTCAATAATAAGATGCTCATTCAGAATATACAATAACAAAACGACAAGTATTGCTTTAAGAACAGTTCAATTGCAAACCAATATCTCAGTAATCCAGAGCTGGAAGATCATCACCTCACACTGAGATGATTTTCTAGCTGTGGATGAATGAAACAAGGAATTTCTTTTATCTGTACTATGTGATCCTACATTTGGATAGAAATAAAGCACTTTTACTCAGGTCTCTCAAGGACTCTAACTCCTACCTGCCTTACTGCACTTGCATCTTGTGGAAGTTCTCTCTGGTACCTTTATGCCAGAAAGCCCTCTCACACACAGAGAAAGTCATTCTTCCAGATATTTCTCATCCAAAACCACAGATGAATTATCTGCATGGAAACTTCATCCTTAAAATAACACTAACCTTAATGTTTTTGGGTTTGATATGTTGAGTCAAATGCCTCCATAATTACCCTCTATGCAAATGGGATCATTAGTTATTTGCCTGTATGAACACTGGTATAGCATGTGAAGGAAATGACATTGTTAGACCAAAAAATTATAGAGAATAATACCAATTAGATACGTGGCTAATATCTAAGATATACACTGTACTGACTGAACTTAACAAGAAAAAAATCTAACCTCATTAAAAATGGGTAGTTACACATCATGAAGCTCACCACAAACAGGGATGAGTTTAGTTAGAGAAATAACTACATTTTGAACTATCCTAATAATGAGAATGTGTGAGGGAAATAGAAAGCCTGTCCAGAGTACAGGCAGGGGTTGGGTGGGGAGGAGGAGATATGGTACATTGGTGATGGGAATGTTGCACTGGTGATGGGTGGTGTTCTTTACATGACTGAAACCCAAACACAATCATGTATGTAATCAAAGTGTTTAAATAAAATATAAAAGAAATGGGGAGCTAGCCTAGGACGGACCGTGGTTTGATCCCCCGTCATCCCATATTGTCCCCCTAAGCAAGGAGTGATGAGCTCATAGCTAGGAGTAACCCTTGAGCATCAAATGGGTGTGACTCAAAACAAAACAAAATAAAACAAAAATATTGTGAGGAGAAACGAATTATTTAAAGAACTACAAATGGCCTAAAAGACACATGAAAAAAAGTGCTCTACATCACCAATCATCAGGGAACTGGAATTCAAAACAAGATGCCCTTCAACAGACAAATGGCTAAAGAAACTGTGGTACATATACACAATGGAACATTATGAAGCCGTCAGGAGAGATGAAGTCATGAAATTGTCTTATACATGCATGTTCATGGAGTCTATTATGCTGAGTGATATAAGTCAGAGGGAGAGAGACGCAAAATAGTCTCACTCATCTATGGGTTTTAAGAAAAATAAAAGTCATCTTAGCAACAATCCTCAGAGACAATGAGAGGAGGGCCGGAACTAGCAGCTCACTTTATGAAACTCACCACAAAGAGTGGTGAGTGCAGTTATATAAATAACTACACTGAGAAATACCATAATTATGTGAATGAATGAGCTAACTGGAAAGCCTGTCTAGAATACAGGTGGGGGCGTGGTGGGAGAGAGGGAGATTTGGGACATTGGTGGTGAATGTTGAACTGGTGAAGGGGGGGTGTTCTTTACATGATTGAAACCTAATCACAACCATATCTGAAATCAAGATGTTTAAATAAATTAAAAAAAGAATTAAAAAATAGGTGCAAAAGACAAGCTATAAAATTAAGTGGATTAAATGTTTTCAGATAAGTGACATGCTGGAGACATTTAAATATCACCATAAAACAACTAATAAAAATAAAGCTAAGGAAAATGATGAAATAGACATCCATATAAAAAGCAAATTAATAAACAAGAATTTTTCAAGAAAATGACCCTAACAAGGGATCATAAACACTGATCTACGATAATCATTAAGGATATATCTTGACTTACATAATTTGGAGAATGGGAAAATGTAATATATGAATGACATACTGATGCTTGGGTTTTTTTGGAGGAGCACCTCCAGCTATACTTGGGGTCACTCCTCTCTCTCCACTCAGAAATCACTACTGGCAGGCTCGGGAGACCATATGGAAAACAAGGGATTGAACTCAGATCCATCCTGGGTTGGCCATGTGAAAGGCAAAGAAAGGCCCTACTGCTGTATTTTGGCCTTTCTGATTCTTGAATTAGAAAAAAAATTCTTATCCCAAAATTGTGTTGAGAATTTGAAAAACAGAAAAGAAATAAAGAACATCTCAGAAGCTAATAAAGAATAAGTAGATCTACAGAGGAATTTAGGCATATTGTATAAACACTCATAAAATGTAATTTTTCATAGCTAATAAACCAACATCAGAAATTCAGATATCAATTACAGAATTATCAACTATTATAAATAATAACCATATATAAAATATCAGAAATAATTTTGTAGAATTGACAACTAAATAAAACACCAAATTCTAATGTAGTATCATTTAAGAGTAAACTTAGAATATGCTTTCAAAATAAAATAATAAATGTTTAACTATATACCTTTCTGAGTAATATTAAGAAAGAAACATAATTAAATAACTTCTAATGTGACACTTAATATGTGGGAAATGACAAGAATATAAGGGTATCTGAAAAAAAGAAATAGCTGTATACATTAATAAATTAAATTATCATATGTGATAAGAAAGGTAAGCACAGTGTGTAATACTTGTTTAATTTGATAGTATATATTATTTTCTTTGCTCTGAAGAAAACTTTATATGAATTCTAATAGTTTAATATAAAAATTGTAAGTGGAAATGGATGATGAGTCATAGACCCTAGAGTTCATGTATCTCAATAGTCATATATGGCTCATAACAGGGTTGTAATTATTAAACAACTTAAAAATTAATGATAAGAAATTCATGTAGCAAAGAGAAAACTGTAAATAGAAGTAACTCTATCCCCCCCAAAAAACAAAGAAAGATGTAATTCTACTTACTCTAACAAATATTAAATATGAAGGACAAAATGGAAATAATAATATATACAAACTAAAGTGGCAGAAAGAAGTAAAAAATAATCATCACAATAGATTAATATGTTAAGTGGCAAAAATACTATTGGGTAGGCCTGTAAAACTTAAAGGTTTACAAAGAAATGTATTGGTTTGCTTTATGGTACCAGAAATAAGGTACTTACATATTCAAATCAATGTTGGCTTAATTGGGAAGAAATTTTAAGTCGAGATTTTGTGCCTAAAGATTTCCTATTGAAGAAAATTAGTCTGGTCAAATATTAAAGAATTAATGTAAATTTTATATATTGGCTTATAATATTTTTATTAATAAATATTAATTATGAAAAATCTTCAAGTATGTTAAATGCAAAATTCTTAAAATAGAATATTTCTCTTATTTTAAAGTATAATAAAGGGAGCATTTTGAAGTTCTTTTTACTCGTCTTAGTATCCCAAGGTATTATATTACAGTATCTGACACTTAACACAACCTCATAAATAGTTCTGAATTGAAATGAAGACCCTGGCAGATTTAATATAGTCTTAGGAAAATAATAAAAAGGTAAAACTGGATAAAGAGTTAGACTGTGATTGTAGAAATAGGAACAAAGTTATTAAACATTATAAAATCATGTACAGTGGGAAATATAAAGTGCATTCAAAAGTCATGAATATTTTTCAAAACATGTAAGGAAAATAGTAATTTTATCTTATACATTTGGGTATAACCAGCTATGAGAGAACATAAGACTAAAACTTATTGTATCTAGAAAAATATTACTTTTCTATTCAAAAAAGAATACATGTTTTCTCAGGGAAAAAAGATTCAGATTAACAAAGTTATTGAGTTTTATAACCAGAGAGTGAACTAGAAACTTTCATTTTAATATTTATTTTGAATAAACAAAATAATGTTCACTAGAGCGTATATGCCATAAGTATTTTAATGTATTATTAATGGGCATATAATAATTGCTTAATATATATTGAAGATAAATAATCTACATATTTACATTTTATTTTTAAAAAGTGCAATCACTATTCACAAGGGATATCATATTTTTTCATGTACCACAAATTCAATCTTGAGTATTATCAGATTTGAATTAATTGTCTCACTAACACGTTTTTCACCATCCTCTTTTTGTGGATAACTCCCTATCTCAGCATTTAGAAAAGTATAATGATTTCCATTTTATTTATCATTATTATTATATAAAAACTGTAAGAGCTACAGGCTATACCTCTCTTTAAACTGCTAAGATTCTAAATATCTAAAGATACATTAATTTTCAGAACTGAAGTACCCCAGTTTAACAAGCCTATATTTTATATTTTTGTCACTATTTCTCTAAAAACATTGAAGAAAAATTTTCAGGTTTTTTTGTATCACGATGCTTATTAAACATATATAATCAATAAAGTCAGCTGAAGATTTTGCAAATTTTCAAATTTGAAACACATCCCCAAGGAATTTTAATATGGAGCTTTAGGAGATCTATTGGTTCATGTATTCAAGTATCCTCACTAAGTGGCTCGTCAAATCAGGCAACGTATAGAAATTTGGTCCACTATTTTTGGTTCATTCAGTATTTCTCTGCATACCATATGGTACTCTGCAGGAGTAACATACTCTCAAGGATGAGTTCACGGCAGGAATACCAGTCTCAGAGCTCCATGACTCTTGCCCAGATGTTTAGAAGAGATCAATGACAGGATCTGTTTGACCTTAGTTTAACAAAAATGTATTCAGTGATGACTCTGTAAACATCTGTTTATCCATTAAAAGCAAATATGGAAGTAATAAAGTAAGTGCTTTATTGCAGATGAAGAGTCAAGAGACAATGGGATAAATTAAATTTGTGAATAAAAGAATAACTCTTACAGCTAAAGTCAAACTTTCATGATTATAATCAGTCCACTATAAAACAACACCAGTCACGTGCACAGCCCTTTGATATGTAT
>PVKC010008342.1:13539-27297 GCA_004027635.1 Crocidura indochinensis | reverse complement strand
CCCCCCCCCCCCCCCCCCCCCCGCCCACACACACCCATAACCAGAGGCATTTAGGACTTACTTTTGATTCTGTGCTCAGGGATCACTCCCATGGTGTTTGGTGGAGTATTATATATGCAGTTTGAACTTGGATCTATCATACATAAGGCACTTGCTCTTTCCATTGTACTGTTGTTCCAGTCCCATACCCATGTCTGTTCTGATATGATGTGCATTTTTTGATAAAGGTTGTGGTGGCGTTATTATTCATTTATTCTTACTTTAAAGTCTTTCACAATGTAATTAGAGATTCTGATGGTTTAAACGTCATTCGCATAACTTGACCCTGTTAAATGTTTCAAGTTGAAAGGATAGAGAGAGAGTACAGTGAGTAGGTCATTTGCCTTGCACATGGCCAATGCAAGTTCAATCCCCGGCACCCCATATCATTCCCTGAGTCCACCAGAAGTGATTCCTGAGTATAGAGCCAGAAATAAACCCTGAGCTCTACTGAGTGTAATTCCCCCCCCAAAAGTTTTACAGTTGATTGCAATAAAATGATTCAAAGAAAAAGATATGTATATTATATCATTGTACTATGCATATGGGTGTCTACACACATACATATAGCATTATATTTATAGAGAGATAAATAATGCAAATGTGTTATGATGTTGGATCTCTAAAAGGAATATGGCTGGAGGAAAATTTGAGCTTATTAAAGCAACTTCTCTGTCAATCTGAAAGTATTTTAAAATTTAAAAAATAGGAATTCTGGGGCCCAGGAGATAGCATGGAGGTAAGGCGCTTGCCTTTCATGCAAGGGGTCATCGGTTCGAATCCCGGTGCCCCATATAGTCCCCTGTGACTGCCAGGAGCAATTTCTGAGCATGGAGCCAGGAGTAACCCCTGAGCGCTGTCGGGTGTGACCCAAAAACCAAAAAAAAAAAAAAAATAAAATAAAAAAACAAAAAATAGGAATTCTGGGGCCTTGCATACGTTTGACCCGGACAGACCCGATTCAATTCCTGGCATCCCATGTGGTCTCCCAGCCTGCCAGGAGCGATTTCTGAGCACAGAGCCAGGAGTAACCCCTGAGCATTGCCAGGGGTGGCCCAAAACCAATCAGTCAATCAATCAATAAACTGTTAAAAATAAATAAGAATAGTAATTCTTAAATACCATAAATATTAAGAAACTTGAAAATGCATCTTATAATATTAGCAATTTTTTTGGTTTTTTTTGGGGGGGGGCACACTCAGTGGTGCTCAGGGGTTATTCCTGGCTATGTGCTCAGAAATCACTTCTGGTTTGGGGGACCATATGGGACACCAGGGGATTGAGCCACGGTTAGTCTTGGCTAGCACCGGCAAGGCAGATACCTTATCACTTGGTGCCACACCTCCGACCCCAATATTGGCAATCATTATCACTAGAATATGGAATTATAAATGAACTATTTTCTCCTCTACATTTATTTACCTACATTTTTGTTGTTGCTTGTTTTGTATATGTAATCCTTTTGCAGTCATCTTTAACTAAATAATCAAAATAATAAAGGAAAAAAATAATAAAGGGCTTTTCTTTTCCTTTTTGGGCCACACCCAGTGACGCTCAGGGGCTACTCCTGGTTATACACTGGATTGGGGGACCATGTGGGACGCCGGGGGATCGAACTGCCATCCGTCCTAGTCTAGCACCAGCAAGGCAGACATCTTACTGCTTGCACCACTGCTCTGGCCTTGGCCATTGTTTTCTTAACATAACACACGAGAGATCATCCACAGTTGTCTTTCTTTAACTTATTTTACATAATGTAATCCTTTCTAGTTTTATCCAAGTTATAGCAAAAGGCAAGAACTTTATCTTATTTTCATAACTGAGCAATATTCAATTGTATGTATACCATGGATTATTTCCCAGTCTCGGCTTGTGTACTAGATCATAT
This sequence comes from Crocidura indochinensis, assembly GCA_004027635.1. NCBI lineage: Eukaryota > Metazoa > Chordata > Mammalia > Eulipotyphla > Soricidae > Crocidura > Crocidura indochinensis. Next base: position 25,370 of record PVKC010008342.1, on the reverse strand, counting down.
GGGAGTCCTATAGTTATACATTTTTGAGATGTCTCTAGACTATTTTCCATAGAGATTTGAACCAGTTGACAAACCCAGACTCTTTAAGTGAGGGATTCTTTTTTCACCTATATCCCCATCTTTCTTACAGGCATGAGGTGATACCTTATTATTGATCTCACTTGCATTTCTATGTTAATAGGTGTTAATGTGGGCCGGGTGGTGGCGCTGGAGGTAAGGTGCCTGCCTTGCCTGCACTAGCCTAGGACGGACCACGGTTTGATCCCCCGGTTTCCCATATGGTCCCCCAAGCCAGGACTTCTGAGTGCATAGCCAGGAGTAACCCCTGAGCGTCACCGGGTGTGGCCAAACAAACAAACAAAAAAAAAAACAAAAAAAATAGATGTTGATGAGCACTTCTTTATAGACTCCTTTCATTTGTTTGTTTGTTTTGAGTCACACCTGGTGGTGCTCAGGGGTTATTCCTAGCTCTGTACTCAGGAATCGCTCCTGGCAGGCTCAGGGGACCATATGGAATACCAGAAATGGAACCCAGGTAGGCCATGGGAAAGTCAAATGCCCAGCCCTCTACTCTCTGTCCTATTGCTTCACCCCCTTCTTCATAGACTTTTTCCCCTGATTTGTCTCTTTTTCTTCTATCTCTACCTCTCTACCTCTTTAATTACCCTGCAATTCAAGTTATTCCCTTTCCCTCAACGTCACTGCTGTGAAAGTTCACTTCAATGCCTGCCACGAGGAATGTGCCTCCTTCTGTATTCACCAAGATTTCACTGACTTGGATGTAAAGAGAGAGTGTCTGGTAAGCTTCTACCCAACAGTTCTTGTGCTTGGCCACATTACAGGGTGAAAAAATTTATTCAGTTTCTATCAGATCTGCCCACAGAATGGAAATCCACTGGACCCCCTGTTTTGAGGCTCAGTTTCTATTAGTGTTTCTGCACACTGATTTGGCTTAGAGAGGAAAATATAGGGTATCTATGTTCTTTAACTCCTGTCACACTGCCCTCCTCCCCAGAGTATGAAATTCAGTAAACCCAAACCTTGTAGGTAAGAGCCCCAATCCTTGGACTGTCAGAAACATTATCTCAATGTTCCTTCTCTCTATTTTTGCTAGCTTAAAGAATTTCCTTTATATATTTTTTTTCATTGTTAAAGGGCAACGTGTCTTTAAGAGAAATAAAGTTCCTTACAAACTTTAACAATGAGTCGAAGATCAAGAACTATGATCTCCCTCTTCAAGAAGACACCTGTGTAAATCAACCACTGAAAAGTAATAAATCTCAGCTCAAAGGCTCGAGATTTTGGCATCTGAAAGCCAGCCCCAAAATAGAGCTCATAATTCAAAGCCCCAGTGGCACTGACTGGGTGTCAGGAAGGATCCACTGCTTATAATTTAAAACTTAGAAAAAAATACCTAAAAATAAGATTTTTCCTCTTTTTCCTCCTCCTTTTCCTCCTCTTCCTCCTCTTCCACATCCTCCTCCTCCTCCCCTTTCTCCTCCTCCTCTTTTGTTATTCTTTTTTGTTTTGCTTAGGAGTTTGAGTGTGTGTGTGTGTGTGTGTGTGTGCGCATGCACACCTGTGTGTCTCTGTGAGCGTGTATACTCACACATGTGCACACACATGCAGGGGGACAAAGGGATATTGTTGTTTTGTTGTTTGCTATTCATAGCACTGATTAATATGAGCATTTTCAACAGTTCTCTTAATGTCTTAAAACTCAAATAGCATGCCTGCTGTCAATTATGTTTGCCAATCTGATCAAACCCTGTGCTTCATATTGTAAGTGTAATTTGAGTGGTTATAAATATGTAAGACATCTTTTGTTAGAGGACATTCTTGTTAACATTTGAGAGATCAAAAAATGAATTTTTTGCCAAAACCAATTTACAATACACACATATATGTATATATGTATATATATATATATATCTGCATTGAACCTGACAGAGTCTAGAAATTTTGAGTTATATATAATAAATATTATACATATTTATATATCATATCCAATGGCACTCTAGGGCTACTCCAGACTTAGTGTTCTAGTATTATTCTTGAGATTGGTTGGTGGATCTTGTGGGACTGGTGGTGGATTGAGCAAAGCATGCAATCCAGCCTGCTAAGATATAGATCTTTGTCCTATTGACATATTTTTAAAAAATAGGTCAAAAACAAACAAGCAAAAGATAAGTCAAAAGTGTACCATGATATATGATATCCTAAAACTCAGGGGTTAGACACTAGATAACAGATTTGAAGATAACAGATCTTTTTAGGTTGGCATGCAGTTGAGCCATCAAAAGGTCAAAAGAATTTTTTGTTTGTTTGTTTTGTTTGTTTTTGAGTCACACCCGGCATCGCTCAGGGGTTCCTCCTGGCTCTACACTCAGAAATTGCTCTTGGCAGGCTTAGGGGACCATATGGGATGCCGGGATTCGAACCACCAACCTTCTGCATGCAAGGCGAATGCCTTATCTCCATGCTATCTCTCCGGCCCCAGGTCAAAAGAATTTTGACAGATTTTGTCAGGTATTTATTTTGCTAACCCCTGCAAAGAAAACTCCAGTTATGTTTAGGAAGGCACCAGATCACAGACGACTTACAGAATTGACCCTTCCTAAATTTCTCCAGACTTCCTTATAACTTGAGATGATAATGTGATCTGGTTAGGGCATGCTATTTGTCACTTGGGTTGCTCAGTCCTAGGCTGATTGTTTTGTGGTCATTAGGTGTCAACTGACCTTTCAGCATACTGAACAAGTATCAGCAGGCACTGCCCTCCACACTTTCTGCGATATAATGGAAAACCCTCTTTGGTTAAGTTTTACTTGCATATAATCTTATCTAATACAGCTGTTTAGCAAAGATAAGACTATAACATAAACACTATTTTTTCACCAGGAGGATAGAAATATCTAATATCTTCTTCTCCAAGGATTCAAATTCCAAATAAATGTTCTGTGATACAACCTAAATACTAATAGGGCCTAGATGAGGGACAATGTTACCACTATGTTTTTGCTGTCGTTTGTTTGTTTTATAATACTAAAGGTTAACCCAGCACTTCACACATGCCAGGCAAATTTTCTACAACTGAACTATATTCCAGATCTGTGTTTCTTTTTTTTAATGAGGTTTAGTGAGAAGCATAACATAATAGACTTCAATAATGATCATCGCAGTTTTCCAACTGGGAAAGAACAAGTCATGCTTGTATCACTAGTACTCACATTTTCTGGTTTCTGTGAGGTTCAATGCAGAACTTTGGAGGCTGGGTCCTCCTCTTCCCCCACATTGACAAAGTAAATATGGTCTATGGATTTTGGTAATAATTCTCCAGGGACAGATGCACTGAAGTGGCACCATCTGGGGTAGTGGATGGAATAGCAATACAGGGTGGGCATGTGCTCCAGAGTTTTGCAGTCCAAGGAGAAGAGGACTACTTCTGCCCTGGATGGTCAGAGTAATGGCCATCTTAATCTATATTTTCTTGATTACGAAAACTGAGATAGCCAAAAAGAGCTTTCAAGCATGTTTCCTGGAATATTTGATTCCAAAGTGCCCAATGAGTGATAGTAAATGGAACTTATAAATGACTCCCTGACCCTTAGAAAACTCACAAGATGAAAGGACTGTACCAAATGAGGTTGTCTGTTGGAAATCTTAATGGCTGAGGACTGAATTTTGTATTCTAGGGACTATCAGAAAGACTGACTTACCATTCCTCTCTAGTCAATAAAGTATCTTTATTTTTATATCACTCTATATGATAGATGTGGGAACCTTTTAATCTTACCATTGAGGAGCAAGGGAAAAATCTGATAAAAGCCCCAGGGGAGAATATCACTATGATATTATTTACTTTTTAAACTTATGACTAAGGAAAGAGTTTGTGTTATACAAATACCCAGAAAGCTCTATTTGGAGGACTTTAGAATAAAAAGTTACCTATATATAGAAGTACTGTAGCAGTACTTCTGGATGGATCAGATACTGAACATAATAAGTATTTTCTGAAGAGTTCTGAAATACATGTTCAGGGACTCTGGGACAACAAGGCAAGATGGTCTGTTGCAAGGACGTTGCTATAGATAATGGCTAATGCATCACCCAAATGGACTAGAATACACTATCTGTTGTAGGCATTCTAGTTATAGAGGAGATCAAAGAGCCCTACTCAGCCTTTAAAATGATGTGGCTAAGAGAAATGGTAAGACAAAAGCAGTTTAGGAGAAAGATACATATAATCTGAAAGCCAGAACTTAATAGCTCAAAATTCTTGGTGAATGTTTTCATTTTGTTCTCCACTTTGGAAATTCATCAAGGAAGACAAATACCCCACAGAGGTTTTCTACTGTTAATTGAGTAATTAAATAGACACCATAAGGTGGATCAAGCCTAATGGTAAAGAATTCTTAAGCTCCAATGGCGTCACAGATTAATTAGCCATGTCCTTTGCTAACATCAATCTCTCCATTTTCATACTAGATCCCATTGTTCTTTTTCAAGGATATCACTCCTAAAATCCACACCCCCTCACACATGAGCTCTGTCTTACCACTTTTATTCACTCTTGGATCATTTTCATTAGCATATAATGAAATTATATTAGCATATAAATAAGCTAGCCACTTCCTCTACGCTCTCCTTCATCTTTAAAGATGCAAAATCTCTTGACCCTATATTTTTCCTACCAATTTCCATCCCATTTTTCTCCTTTTTTTCTCTAAATCCTTTGTAATGTGGTAATTCTATTAGATAGCCACAATTGCTCTTGGCAAGATCACCAATGACACCCTCCCCCCCAAATCAGTAGACTAGAGTCAGTGTCTAGCTTTCATCCTACATAGCATACACATCTTACAAAGTGAATGTCTCCCCTTTGGGGATACTCTTTGTTTCCTAGGTAGGTTTCAAAAAAAAAAACTCTTTTATCTTTCTTCCTACCTTTTCTTGGTTTCCCTTGATGTTTTCTACTACCATAGAAGGAAACATCATGCTAGAGTGTCTTAGGAATGTCTTGACTTCTTCTCTTTTCTTTACTATAGCCACATTTTTTTTGGGGGGTCACACCCGGCAGTGCTCAGGGATTACTCCTGGCTCCATGCTCAGAAATTGCTCCTGACAGGCATGGAGGACCATATGGGGCACCGGGATTCGAACCGATGACCTTTTGCATGAAAGGCAAATGCCTTACCTTCATGCTATCTCCCGGGCCCTATAGCCACATTTTTTATCAAATCCAGACTTAAACATGTAAAGTCCAAAATTTTGGTATAGTTTAGGCTTCCCTCCTAAACTCTAGACTTATTTCTTTGCCCACTCAAATTTCAACCAGGCTGTCTAATATACATCTCAATGTGTACCAAATTAACACTTGTTCTGACCCTACAAATCTGTCTCACTTCAAGACCTCTTTCTCTCAATTGATGGTAATTCTATCATTCCAGCTGCTAAGACAAATATAATATTGAGTCACCCTCACTCTTCATAGTTTCTCACTCTGCATAGTCAATAGTTTGAGAAACTTGATTGGATTTTTCCTTAAAATATATTAGTCTGGGCCTGGGAGATAGCATGGAGGTAAGGCGTTTGCCTTTCATGCAAAAGGTCATCGGTTCGAGTCCCAGTGCCCCATATGGTCCCCCGTGCCTGCCAGGAGCAATTTCTGAGCATGGAGCCAGGAGTAACCCCTGAGCACTGCCGGGTGTGACCCAAAAACCAAAAAAAAATATATATATATTAGTCTGACCACTTATTTTCTTTTGGTTTTTGGGCCACAGCCAACAGTGCTCAGGGGTTATTTCTGGCCCTGAGTTTAGGATTTACTCCTGTCAATGCTCAGGGGACCATATAGGATTCTGGAAGTCAAACCTGGGTCAGTCACAAGCCAGGCAAACACCATACCCAGTACTATCACTCCAACCCCTCTGACTACTTAACGCTTTTACAACATTACTGTGACCCAAGCCACCATCACTTCTTTTATATATTAGTGAAATTGCTTCCTAATATATTGCCTTGTTTAAAGTATTCAAACATTGCAGTTACACTGTCCTTTTAAACATAAGGCAGGTCATATTATACTTCTGCTCAAAATACACTTTATCCAGAGAATATCTTAAGATCATTACAGCAGACTATAAGGTTCATATGATCTGGCGTCTCCCTTTCCATTTTACCATAACTGCTTTAACCATGCTGCTTTCCTTTCTGTTTCTTTGTTCTTTTGAGTTTTGGGACCACACCTGGGTAATGCTCAGGACTTACTGCTAACTCTAAGTTCAGGGATCACTCCTGATAGACTCAGGGGACTATGTGAGGTACCATGGATCAAACTCAGGTTGACTATGTGCAAGGCAAGCACTCTACTCACTGTATTATAGCTTCAACCTTTCCTTTCTGGTTCTTGCTCTCATTTCCTATGGTTCTTTCTATTGTTGTTCCCTCTACTTGGACATTTCCCCAAATATCTCTTGAATAACACCTGTATCACCTTCAAGTCTCTGCTTATTCCTAATAAAGACAGGAGCATAGTGCATCAAGAATCTGATTCAGATCACTTTATTTATTACCTCAACCTAATTCCTTACTCCTACTCAGCACTCCTGATCCCAGTCTTATTTATTTTTCATCAATTCACTATCTTTTATTACCTAATAAACTACACACTTATTTTCTACCTTCTTTCCATTAGGATATAAATTGCAAGGCCAGGATTTTTATTTACTTTATTATATGGACTTTTAATGCCTGACACCTTCCAAATGCTTAATAAACATTTGTTGAATTTTATGTTCTGGCCTTGGGAGTGTGGTTTAAGGTAAAAGTCAGAGTTCCACCCAGAAAGCCTCTGGCAGTGAATATGGGGCTATTAGGTGAGTCCAGTTCAATTTATTGCTAACTCCTGTTGGAATCCACTTATTGAGCTAAAGACCCTCCCTTGACACTGAGATAAACCCAGAACTCCATGTAAACAGATGGCAGGTCAATACTTATATCTGGTCTGACATCTATTTGCGCCATATACAAAGTGGGATATGCAGTTACTCTTTTCTTTCCCTTGGATTTTTCATGATTCCAAGGATCTATAGTACACTGACTCCTTTTTATGTTATTTATATTTGATAAGTATGTTGTCTCATTAGGAGCCAGATAGTATTTGGTGGAGAGAAGGGGTATGTTGTTGTAGACAGTGGAGAGCAAGGGGAAATGACTCTGTTCTAGGTTTCAATTACAGAAATAATAATTAAATATTGAACCAGGTTTTTCAACAGCATGAAGAAGATGTGTTAAAATATTAATTTGATTTTTTCCTTTGCTTCTTCCATGTGGCCATTTCCTTTTTAAGCAGTGACATCTGTGGCTTAAGAGAGAATCACATGATTTCTCTAGCATGTATAAGTGTAAAGGTAAATAACAATCCTAAAAATTTCACCTTTGAAACCCACAACTAAATAACACTCTTGAAAGATTGTTTTTGGGAAAGTCAAGGAAGTTCCAGATCCCAAATACTCTTAAGAGATATGCATGAATCCCAAACAAAATTGCACTGAAAACAAAAGGTAGAGCAAATTTTGGTGGGAAGTTATCACCAAATGAGGTAGAAAGATGCACTTTTATTTGTAAAAATCTGAGAAGAATTCAAATTAACTTATCTGGTATTTGGATCCCTGTAAATGAACCTATCATCACCCTCATTTATTGGGTATTTGACCCATAACGGAATGGTGGAGAAGACATTTGAAACTCTGGAGATATAGTAGTTGAACTTGAAATTTCTAGCTGGTTCTTTATTTTCACTCCATATTCATGTGGTACTGGGCAACATGCTGACAAGAAATGATCTTGCCAAGAAGTAATTTTGAAATGACAGAGAGACGTTTAGGTAGATGAATCTAAGCCTGACCCATTTCCCTGTTGACTTGGTTTGGTATAAGGGAACCAGGATATTTTTTTGAGCCTTGAGAAGAGTGCATATAAATGCTGAAAGAGCCTAGGGTCTCTGATTTGGAATGAGAAAATTATATCCAGCAGCAACCCCACAGTTAGAGGCTATACTATAGGATCTATATATAGCCTACAGTATGAACCACAGATTTCAGAAGTCAGTATCAAAAAAAAAACTCCTTGGAGAATAAGTAGTCCATCTATTGAACATAAGTGCTAATTACTCAGAAACTGAGACCCAGTGAACTGCATAGTAGACAGCTCTAAGACAGTGCTCCACTGTGCTATTACAAGGATAGATAAACTCCCAGCATTCAAAAACCATGATGGGTACTGTGGGTACATGATTAGAAGGAGTCAATCATGAGGGAGAGTTTGACAAATTAAAATTCTGCCTCCAGGACCAGAGATAGCTCAACAAGATGACTGCATACTTTGCATACAGGAAGCCTGGACTTGATTCTTCAGCCCTGTGTTATCTTTCTGCGGATAGAGTAGGAGTAATTCCAAAGAACTACTGGGGATGGCCCCCAAACCAACCAACAACAACAGAAAAAAATGTATGCCTCTGTCTTTATTAAGAGGGGCAGCCTGTTTGCTAATACTGGATTCTACCATTCTGTTTTTGTTGTACATTTGATTTTCTTCCCTTACATTAAACTGAAATGTTTTTGTTTTTGTTTGTTTGTTTGTTTGTTTGGGGGGCCATACCAGGCTGCACTCAGGGATTACTCCTGGCTCTGCACTCATAAATCATACCTGGGGGACCATATGGATGCTGGGAATCAAACCCTGGTCTGTTCTAGATCAGCATCATGCAAGGCAAACGCCCTACCGTTGTGCTATTGCTTTGCCCCACACTAGAATGGTTTGAAAGGGGAACTAGCATATGGATGAAACTCTCAAGACACTGTGGATAAAACATGAGGTTCCATGAAGAAGATAAGAAAAAGAGATAGGAAAAATATAGGTAAAGGGGATGCTGTTCAGAAGGTGGAAAGAGTTTCCTGAGGGAATTTAGATTGAGCTCAGTTTCAATGTGGCTTAAACTTTCTTTTCACACCTGCATTGAACTTCAGAAAATGGAAATGGATCAGAAAAAGAAAATTCTTAGTGAAGAGAAGGGAAAACATCTCAATCCAAGTCCTGGAACAGATAATGGGATTCTTGAGCTGACATCCTTAGACAAAAATGTTGTTTTAGATTCTCACTATGTTTTACTTCTACATATAAAATAATCATCTATTTTTGCTAACATACTTTAAATTTTATTTTGACACCAGTCATGTTGTTATATCTACTTGTTTTTCTTTTTCTTTTCTTTCTTTTTTTTTTTTTTTGGTTTTTGGGTCACACCCAGTGACACTCAGGGGTTACTCCTGGCTATGCGCTCAGAAGTCGCTCCTGGCTTGGGGGACCATATAGGAACCGGGGGATCGAACTGTGGTCCGTCCTAGGTTAGCGCAGGCAAGACAGGAACCTTACCTCCAGCGCCACCGCCTGGCCACCAGGAATTCTCTTTTTTATAAAATGTATTCTATAATTTTACCTTTTTGTTTGCGTTTTTTGGGCCACATGTGGCAGTGATCAGGGATTATTCCAGCTCAAACCCAGATTGGGTGCTTGTAAGGCAAATGCCCTACCCACTGTGCTATCACTTCATCCCCATCTTTTTAATATTTTTAAAATTGTAAAATATATTGTAATTTAAACAAAAGTTTCCTTATATAACGATGATATATTTTTCAAATATTTTCATTAAAATATTTGCAACCCAAACAGGCTGGGTCTTTTGTCTAAAAGTAGTTTGTGGTTTTGTATATTTTTTTATTGTTTTGTTTTGCTTCAAAGATTTAACTAGCTATAGAAAGTAATATACTTTATTTTGCAGTTTTGATTTCCTTTTTTTTCTCAGGAAGACAGACCCATTTGTCTGATTATAAGTCTGTTCTTACTCCACTAATGTGAAGTAATCTCTCTTATTTGCCAATTTCTTCTATAGACAAGCTTGTTTTGAGTTTTCTATTCAATTTCTGTTGTTTATTTTTGTTTTTATTCCTGTGCTATACCACATTGTTTTAATGACCAAAGCAATTCCCTCCCTTTATTCCCAGGTTTTCACAATCTCTCTCTCTCTCTCTCTCTCTCTCTCTCTCTCTCTGTCTCTCTCTGTCTCTCTGTCTCTGTCTCTCTGTCTCTCTGTCTCTCTGTCTGTCTCTCTCTCTCTCTCTGTCTCTCTTTGGTTTTTGGTGTTTGGACCACACCGGCGGTGCTCAGGGCTTATTTCTGGCTTTGTGCTCAGAAATTCCTGGCAGACTTGGAGGACCATATGGAATGCCAGGATTGAATTTGGTTCAGCTGCATGGAAGGCAAACACCCTACACACTGTGCTATATCTCTCTGGAGCCTCAGTCTTCCACAATACTTTCTTAAATAAATTTTTTTCACTTTTGGATATTTTGGGGGGTATGCACACCTGGCAGTGCTAAGGCTTATTCCTGGGTTTGTACTCAGGAATAACTCCCCAGCCTTGAGGAACCATATGGAGTGCTGGGATCATATAGGGATATGCTGCACATTTCACTTTACCCATTGTACTATCTCCCTGGCTCCAAAATAATTTTATTTTGAAAATGCTCTTTGTGTTTTGATTGAAGTACATGAAGTGTAAACAGTTATAGTATTGTGTTTTACCCACTATAGACATGTATTTATCTCTATTAGCCAAATTTTATTTCATTATCTATAAGTTTGTAGTCTTATCCACAGAGTTATTATATTCTTCATTATTGCTATATATATATATATACAATAACTTCTAATTGATCATCGTTGACATCTAAGTCATTGATTTTCCATTTTTTCATTTAATGTAGTGAATTACATACTTAGATCTTTATTACTAAATTTGTATTTAGGAGATAAAATACATTATTATGTATCCTTCTTTTTGTTCACTGCTGAATTGGAACTTTTGCTGTTATTTTTTTCCCAAACACTATTTATTTTGGTTTTTGGGCCACACCTAGTGTGTGGGGTTACTCCTGACTCTGCACTCAGAAATCACTCTTGACAGGCTTAGGCAACCATAAGGGATGCTGGGAATCGAAGAGTCCTTCCTGGGTCGACAGAATGCAAGGCAAATGCCTTACTGTTGTGTTAACTCTCTGGCCCCAATAACTGTTATTTTTTTGCACCCACATTTATAGATGAAAATGGTATTTTTCTCTTTTTCTGTTTGTTTTGTTTTTGTACCATACCCAGCACCACTCAGAGGTTACTCCTGGATCTGTGCTCAGAAATTACTCCTGCCCTGCTCATGGGGACCATATGGGGTTCCAACGATCAAATCTGGATCAACCACATGAGGGAAATGTCCTCCCACTGTGCTATCACTCTGGTCCCAGGAAGTGGTATTTTTCTTGACTTTTGCTTCTCATTTTTCATAATTAGGGTTTAAAGATAGAAATAAAATTACTGATTTTTTCCTATCTTTTTTCTATTGTAGCTAATCACATTAAGCACACATCTTGTTTTCCCTAATTGCCTATACCATTTTCTCTAAACACAGAAGCATACACCCTGTCTTAGTCCACTCTCACACCCTACCTGATTGGCTGAAAAAGTTCATACCCTCCTTTCCCCCCAAATAAAGATCTCTTTATCACCTAAAATAAAGGTAGTTATTCTCTCAAAGCTGTGGATGCTTCTTTGTGAGTGCTCTACTTGCCTGGGATCTGAGCTCACCAGTGGCTATGATTCAAACAATTTACATGATGGAATTTATCTGCATCTTAACAGTTCAGAAAGCTATACAACCTGGGGCCCGGGAGATAGCATGGAGATAAGGCATTTGCCTTTCATGCAAAAGGTCATCGGTT
>PVKC010008342.1:0-13439 GCA_004027635.1 Crocidura indochinensis | reverse complement strand
GCCTACTTTAATAATTTATGTACTGTTTCATTCATAATAATGTTTTGTGTCTTCTCTTTTCTCCTAACTATATTTGCCAAAGAAGTATATTTGTATTGGGCATTTAAAAAGAGCTTTGCTTAAGTCTGTTCATTTCCCCTTCCCATAGCATTTTGCATTAACCTATAATAGTTTTTCGATGCTTTCTCGCTATCGTCCCTCTATGAGACTTTTAAAGACAAATCTTAAGCAAAACATGTTAAACAATACATGTTTATGTAGCATAGCATTTTGGAGAGACACAACTAATTAAACACCTTTTTTATTTGCCTTTTTGGGCCACACCCTGTGGCGCTGCTCAGAGTTACTCCTGGATATGTGCTCAGAAATCGCTCCTGGCTCGGGGGACCATATGGGATACCAGGGGATTGAACTTCAGTCCATCCTAGTTAGCACTCTTGGAGATAGTATCTTCTCTGTTGAGAATGTACAGTCCATAGACTTTTCTCTATGTTTCTTTGAGTTGTTTTTTCTTTATCTTTTAGAATGGAAAAGTTCTCTGATTCAATATATATATATATATATATATATATATATGTATATATTGGTTTTTGGGTCACACCCAACAGTGCTCAGGGGTTACTCCTGGCTCCATGCTCAGAAATTGCTCCTGGCAGGCACGGGGGACCATATGGGGCACCGGGATTCGAACCGATGACCTTTTGCATGAAAGGCAAATGCCTTATCTCCATGCTATCTCCCGGGCCCTGATTCAATATATTTTTTAAATAAAATTTAAAACTAGCTGGAGAGATAGTACAATAAGTAAGGTGCATGCCTTGCACACAACCTGAATTTGATCTTTGGTATCTGATATGTCCCCCTAAATCCCTACAGGAGTAGTCTCTGAGTGCAGAGTCAGGAGTATGCTTTGAGGATGGCCAGGTGTGGCTCAAAACAAACACACAAGCTAACAATTAATCTAGAACCTCCCTTACCAGTGAATTTGCTTTCATCACAGAAGTGTTGATGTGGTGCTGATGGATTAAATCATTCTCCATGTTAAAAACTGTCCATCTTACATATTATGCAGAGGTTTGTTCTCACTTTTCTCAGTGCATGAATTTTGGTTATTTTTGTTTGTTTCTTTTTGTTTTTGTTTTTGGGCCACACCCATTGATGCTCAGGGGTTACTCCTGGCCATACACTCAGAATTCACTCCTGGCTTGGGGGAACCATTTGGGACGCAGGAAGATCAACCTTGGCCATCCTAGGTTAGCTCTTGCAAGGCAGATGGTTTACCTCTAGTGCCACCCTCTAGCTTCGGCCCCAAATTTTGGTTATTTTTTATTGTTTATGTTTTTACTGAAATCCAAGGTTACTCTAAAGTAGTTCAAAATTTTTTCATTATCATATGGTCAATAAAATATCTATAACCTTTCACCTTTAAGTTTAATGTTTTTCTAAGGTATTTGGTGGATACTCTATCTATCTAAGAAATACTGTATACTCTTTAAGATGCACCTGACCACGAGACTCACATAATTTTTTACATGCTCTCCTGTCCTGCACTCAACTCCTTCAGTTCCAGGTAGTGTTTGCTCCAGAAGATGCATCTTTTTTGAGGGGGGAAGTGTGTCTTATCATATGAAAACATGGTAACCTTTATTACTAGTTTGATAAAGTGATTTTTAACTAAATAAAAAATTTGTATTGAGGGCCCAGAGAGATAGTACAGCAGTAGGGCATTTACCTTGCATACAGCTAAATTCAGGATGGATGATGGTTTGAATTCCAGCATCCCATATGGTCCCGAGCCTGCAAGGAGCAATTTCTGAGCACAGAGCCTGGAGTAACCCCTGAGCGCCACTGGCTGTGACTCTACAACCAAAAAAAAAATACATATTGTATACTTTTTTGAGGAGTATTTGGTGACAGCCAGTGATGCTCAGTATTTACTCTGTACTTAGGATTTATTCCTGGTAGTGCTCAGAGGGGCCCATATGGGATGCCAAGGATTAAACTCAGGTCAGCCACATGCAAGGCAAATGCTGTACTATGGCTTCAGCCTAATCATATTTCTTTTTATTTCAAATTGCTATTAGATTATTTTTGTTTAACATACCTGATATTTTTCCTTAGAAACACATCTATGTACATATTTTACCTTAGTTGTACATTATTTTTACCTGAGAAACATACCTGTGTACATTTTCCAAGTTATATTTATATTCCTGTGTAAAAGGCAGTTTCGTTGAAACTAAGCTAAAATTGTCAGATCTGTAACCTATCTCAGTGTTCAAGGAGTAATTTCCCATTGCTTCCTTTATAGACTCAGGTGGTATCTTTCAAAACTTTCTTTCAGCTCAGATTCCTAATAGAAGTGGTCATTTCTGTTCTGTCTCTCAATATTTCCATTTTTATTTCATCTATGGTTTCCAATAGTAAATTCTCTAACCTATTCATGACTAAATCACCACCCTATTTTACATAATAATCCATTTGGGGTAGCACAGGTGACTGCACTCAGGAGTTTCTCCTGGCCTTGTACTCAAGAATAACTCTTGGCAGGTCCAGGGGCCATATGGGATGCTGGGGATCAATCCCGGGTCAACCACATGCAATACAAATGCCCTCCCTGTTGTGCTATCACTATAGGTTGATGAGGTAATTTGAAGACAGATTGGCAACTGATATTTCTTATTTTCCCATTTGTCTTGGTAATTATCTTCTAAGACCACAAACTTTTAAATTACAAAGTCTACTTTTCTTGTGTGACCAAACACTTAATTTGAATTCCTGAAATTCTACTATCAGGGCTTATATATTTAATATACCTGGAAAGTGCTAATATTCCCAGAAATTAAACAATATTTCCCCTCCCCCCAGTTCTATACAAACTTCAGTTCAAATTAAGACAAAGAGGACCAAATTGGGTGAAGCTAATTCAATGTCTGTTGGATAATCCTAGAATAAAATAAAGGTTAGAATCTCACAATCTTTCTCTATGGAATATTAGGTTACAACTTATTTTGCCTAAAACAAAGATCATCCCTGGTTCCTGTATGTTTGTTTATAACTTGGATTTACCTCAAAACAGAGATTGTCTAACTTGCAAACCTGAGTGGGACTGGCTCAGCTAAGCTATCTGTTCTTACTGCTCACCCAGTGGTGGTCTTTGTATTCGATAAAAACAACAGTTCTAGAGGCAGCTATCTCTCTATACAAGGTAGAAGAATGCCAGACTACATGTGTTTCACCCTCAGCCTGGTTTGGATTATTTCATGTGCGACCCTGATTCAGACTCATTCACTTGGGGTTGGCAATATGGCGCGTGGAGTGATTTCACAGAATATACTTGAAACTTATTCTATTGCACCTTATAGACCTTATCTATAATTCTGGCTGAAGTTAATATAAACATACAATCTCCTAACCCACAGTGCTTTTCCCACCTGTTTCAACTCCCATGTAGCCTACTTTTCCAGTGACCCTATGTCCAGTTCCTCTAAAAGAGTAGTAGTTTTCTTGTGGATGCTAACTACCATAAATGTCTAGAACTTGAAAAGGCCAAAGAACTCAAAAAGAACTGAGATCTTTATGACAGTAAAGATTTGTGCCCTGGCACTGCAGATATCCTATTTTCATACATCTTATTTTGGTCACCTAATTCCAGAGGATTTAGCTCTCAGTTTAACAGTCAATTCACACATTAGCATGTTTAAGGAGCAAGAGAGAAGATAAATCATGTTTCTTTCTCCTACACCAAGTAACAGAAACAGGAATCTTACTAATGAGGAAGAAAATCAGTATTTAAAAAAAAATCAGTATTTTGTTGAAGTTATCTATGGTCAAAATTGGTCTTCCTAAATACCTTTAACTCTCTTTACAATTGTTTTAGTTCTCCCACTCCTTCCAATTACCAGTCTTGAAGTGAACTTCCCTCCCTCCACCAAAAGTGAGAGTAGGCAAAGGAAACACTTACCTGGAGAGATGCTAGAGACATGGTTGCCAAAACAGTGGAGGTGTAAGAAGAGTTCTTCAGGTCTGCCTCTGTCAGACAA
Source organism: Crocidura indochinensis (assembly GCA_004027635.1). Lineage (NCBI taxonomy): Eukaryota > Metazoa > Chordata > Mammalia > Eulipotyphla > Soricidae > Crocidura > Crocidura indochinensis. Next base: position 9,396 of record PVKC010008342.1, on the reverse strand, counting down.
ACTGCAATGATGCTTACCAAAGAAAAGAGAATCTGAGTGGAGTGGTACAAACACCAAAGGCAAAGAGCAGCAAGAGAGAATAAATCAGAGAGACACACACAGAAAGAAACCAAGAGAGACACAGGCAGACACAGAAACAGAGTGTGTGTTTGTGTACTGGAATGTATATTATGTGATCCTCTTTCCTCCTCCCATGGTTTCAACACAGACCACAAATATTTCCCTGTGAAGTAAGCAAAAAAGTAAGAGGCAGAGATAGGGACCACAGGTGCTTCTCAGGGTTATCCTTGGCTTGAAGAGGAGTGAGTGAAAGAGGAGATGGAATTAGGTCAGAAGAGAGAATTTTGTTCTCAAGGGTGTAGAATGGATCTGTCCTCTTCACCTTCTCTCAGTAGGGGCACAGGATAATTCTCGTTTTCTCACTTGCAAGGTCTGACACAAAATCCATGTTCAACTTCCAACCCATATTTGAGGAAAAGATCTATATAATATCTTAAAGTAATTTAAGATATTCCCAAATCCGAACTCAGGATGGAGAGGGTGGCCCAATGACTAAAACTTTTAGCACTTTCATTTGCTGATCTCCATTTGATGAACCAAAATAAACCCGCAGAAATACCCATAAAGATAAGAAACCTCTTTCACAGTCTTTACTATTAACTGCTCAAGAGTTGGCTGGTTGCTGGAGTAAAAAGAGCCATAACAATATTCAGACCAAAGAAAGGTCAGTGTGGAAATCTTTTCTCCATTAACTGGCAGATCTGGTATACTGGGTGTCCCACCCCACCACCCTAAGACCTAGGAGGTGTGATTGAAAGGTACGCCGCATTCAGATTGTGATAGTCTGTCCCCAGAAAAAAAAAAAAAACAAGGCAGAAGAACCCAAATAAGGACAATACTTGGGAGATTGAGAATTAAAAGTTATTTATCAAAGGATGTTGAAAAAGCCAAACTTTCTTAAGCCCAATTCCAGAATGGTCAGTGGTAATTTTTCCTGTTAGCTCTGTTGGTCCATCTAACCCAATAGCAGATCTTCTATTGAAGGAGCAGAAGGGAAATCAGTACTCAGGGAGGCTGAGTGCCCTACCTACCCAGTCCCAGCTGAGAAGTCCAAGAAAACAATGAGATGAATCTTCCCACCAACAAAGTTCACATCACAATTGGAGGACCACATCTTCTTCTGTATATCCTAAAGAGAGCCTGACAAGTCCTTCCTATACCTCATTAGGAAGCAAAAAATTTCTTTTGGGTCTCACTCTTTGGACCCTCCTTAAAGACACTTCCCTTGCTCAGCATTCAAGCATTTAATAGAGTCTCAGTATCAGGTTTGTATCACACAATCACTCACTTTCAGGCATTCTCTGGATCACCCAGGACCAGAAAACAATTTACATTGGCTTTGAAAATTGATCTGCTAATTGAAAAAAAAAAAGCCAAAATGCCAGGAGGGCATGGGCTCAACCTGTCAAGAAAAGGGCTTTCAGGTTAAACATCACAAGCAAAAGAGGGTGAAGCGCAAGAAAGACTCAAGAAGTGGTGGGGATTGAGAAGAAGGGGAACCTCGTAGAAGGAGCAGAGAGTGGTGTCCTTTTACTAAGGACCTTGGGGGTAACCAGGCATGAGGGAAGAGCTGCTTAGAAGACTGGACAGCCAACTTCTAGTCAGAGCTCTTTCCAGGAATCAGATGTGGGCTTATTTAGGCATCAATGCCTTCATTTGCAAAATAGGGAGAAAGTTTAGATGTCTGCTATAGTTGTTAGAGATACAGCAACTTCCACAAGTATGACTGACAGACCATTACAAGAATATACTCAGGAGAGGGCTAAAAGGGACCTTAGCAGGGCAGAAAATGCTTTTTAGACCCATATCTCATGGGTTTCACACGTTCACATTAAAATACACACACACACACACACACACACACACATAAGCAAAGTGGCCAACAATTTCATCCATAGCAGCAGAGACAAGGAGAGGAGGGGGGAAACATAATAAATACTGTTGCTAGTCAGTTCCTGCAAGGGGAAAAGAGGGGTCCTGAGGGCATAACTTGGGGAACTCTTAAGGTCAGAGGGGAGAGAATCCTCCTCTTCTTCAAATTCTATTTGAAGAATCCTCACTTTTACCTTGCTGTTTCCCAAATCCAGGACAGCTGGCTTTCAGCAAGAAGCCACGCTGCCCTTTTCCTTCCCCTACCAGCAACCCACGTACTGCAGAAACCACCCCCCACCCATCCCAATGCACAGATCCCAAGGGAAACAAACCTCTAGTCTAACTACTAAGAAGCCAGCAGAATCTACCTACCACACCTGAGATTACCGGAGTGGGCTGCCGGGACCATGTACCTTTATTTCCCTGAATGATTCCAAAAGGTCTGGTTCTGAACCAGTATCACCTGGAGCAAATTCAGGTTGCCTTCTGGATGAAGAAGGGGAGAAGCTAGTGCAAGCCACTCTTTTTAGACCTGGTGCGTGTATAGTTGTTTAAACAAATCTCTAAACCAACCTCACCTCTAGAGCGGGCTGCGAATGTCACTCTCCCCAAATAGGAGTCTAAATGGGAAGAAAAGGCCTCAACGCAAGCTCAGAACTCCAAAGCATGCAACAGAACCTACACAGATTCCTATCACTCCTTCCATCACCTAGAAGCTGTTCCCAGTCATTATACAGCTGCGAACTTTGTGTCAGGGCCCCTCCTTGCAGAGGTAGCTGGGACAAATTGGGGAGCAAAGGTCAGCAATCTCCAATCAACCTGGCATTCCTGTTTTAAAAATACTAAAAATAAATTAGTAAACATCTCTGTTTACAGAAACAGAAACCATTTCTGTTTCTAAAGGCCTCTCACCATTCCAGTCCTGGGCATTTTCCAAGACCACCCCAAGAAAATTAAAAAAAACAACAACAAAAAAACAACCCACACATACACGAAGCAAACAAAAAAAAAATCTCCCAAACCAACAAATCACACCTTTTCCAAGGTCCTCCCCATATTGGGTAAAACAAAAAACAAAAACAAAAACAAAAACAAAACACCAGAGTCCTTGGAGACAGGCCTCTTCCAGCCCTGAGAATTCCAGTCTCCATCTCTTGATCCAGGAATAAGGGGATCGATCCATCTTAAGGCTCTGGAGAGTTTGAGGGAGCGTTGGTCCCTTTTCAACAGTTCCAGGGACTTCTTTTGAGACACCTCCCCCGCTTTGGGGGATGTGATAATGCACACGCTGTCAGAATTCCTGCAATTTTCGCACCCCCAATTCCAAATCCCCTTTCATCTCCCCCCTCCGAACCTTCTCCCCCTCTGCTCCAAGGAGTAGTCAGCCAGCAGCTGCCGCCCTCCAGGAGGAGGAGGACTCAATCTGTGCCTTGGACTAAGGACGATGAGGAAGAGGGAGGTCAGAGGGACAACTGCTTGGGGGTGAGGTGGGGTGGGCGGGTATTGTCCACGAGCATCATCAGACGGCTGGACTAGAAGCAATAACCGAAGGACAGGCAGGTAGCGAAGCTGCTGGGGGCCTGGTCTGGGCCAGAGCCGGAGGTGTCCACCTGGTGGGTGGGTGGCAAGACTTGGCCGGGGTCAGCCGGGGGCTGCTGCGGAGGGTCACCACCCGGGGTCGTGGCGGCGGGTTCGTCGTCGTCGTCGTCGCTTCGGGATTGCGGGGGTTGCGGGTGGTCGCCCGGGGATGGCGGCGGCTCGACGCGGGGCGTGCGCCGGCGGCCCCGGTACTCGATCATGTCGGGGTGGTAGGCGGGGTGGCGGCGGGCGTGCTTGGTCAGGTGGTCGCTCCTGGAGAACTGCTTGGGGCACAGCGGGCAGGAGAAGCGCTTCTCGCCCGTGTGCGTCCGATAGTGGCGCGCCAGCTCGTCGGAGCGCGTGAACTTCTTGTCGCAGTCGAGCCAGTCGCAGGAGAAGGGGCGCTCCCCGGTGTGGGTGCGCTGGTGGGACTTGAGGTGCGACGACTTGTAATAGGCTTTGCTGCAGCCGGGGAAGGGGCAGCGGTGGCGCTTGGCTGCGGGGATCACGGGCCGGCGACGGGGTCCCGGAGCCGTGGCAGGGACTGGGCCAGCTTCGGGGGCCACGTCGGGGTCCCCTTTGGGATCCTGGAGCGCTCGGGGACCGTCGTGCGCCTCTGGCATCTCCAACTCGCTCCAAGCGCGCTGTGAGATGGAGAGGTCCAAGGCGCAGAGCTGGGGCTCGGGCTCGGGTTCTGGGGCTGGCGTGGGTGCCGCGGAGCCCTGGCGGGGATCTCCGAAGCCCGTCGAGGCGCGTGGGGGCGCGGCGCTCCAATTCTCTCCGAAGTTGTCCCCGGAGCCGGCGCGCAAGTCGGCCAGGATGCTGGCAGCCAGCAGGTGGGGCGCGGCGCTCGGGGCGGGGACCTGGGGGACCGCGGGGACTTCCTCGGGCCCCGGGGCCCCCGGTGGCCCCGGGCCCGGCACCTCGGACTCTGCAGGCGCCGCCGCACCCACCTCCGAGCCTTTGGCGGCGGCGCCCGCGCCCTCGGGGTCCGGGGCGCGCTGGTGCACCACGGCGCGCGCGGACATGGACACCAGGCACTCGGCAGCGAAGTAATCCAGGCACGCCACGGCCGCCGCCGACATGCTGCCGGCCGGCCGGCGAGCTCGGGCCGAGCGGGGACTGGTCGGCGGGAGCGTCCGTCCCGCAGCCTCCGAGCCACCAGCAGCTGGAGGGCCCGGGCGCGCGCGCTGCCCGCCCGCAGCCGCCGCCGCTGCCGCCGCCGCCGCCGCCGCCGCCACTGCCACCAGCTCCGCCGCCGCCGCTGCCGCCCGCGCCGAGCCCGCCCCGCCTTGACGCGCCCTTGACGCACCGGAGCCCGCGGGGGCGGCCGGCGGGGACCCGCCCCGGCCCGCAGGACCCCCACCCACCCAGCCCTCCACCCCTCGCTGCGCGCGGGGCACCGGCCTAAGGCAAGTAGGCAGCGGCCGAAATTAGCTGGTCTGCGCCTCCTTGCCTCTCTGCTGGCGAGCCAGGTAACGTTCCCAAAGAGCGAAGTCCCCCGGATCGCAACTTCGGGGCCAGGCTGCGGGCGGGCGTCGCGCCCCCCTTCTTCGTCCCCGCTGCGCGCGCCCCTTTGGGCCGGCTGCGTTGGTCCGGCGCAGCGGAGTCCAAGAAAGTTTTTTTAATGGAAAAATAAATCTCCCATCTCTGATCTGTCTTTTCGCTCCCTTAATGACGAGGGTGCGTTTTGCGAGCTGCAAAAATCAATGCGTTTCATTTCTGTCCTCCGCTGGAGGAGCAAAAAAAATTTAAAGAGCTCTCCAAGTCTGCGTGCATTCCCAAAAGGAAAAAAAGTTGTGTGTGTGTGTGTGTGTGTGTGTGTGTGTGTGTGTGTGTGTGTGTTTTTAACATTTTATTTAACAGAGACACTCTTAATCTAGGTCGGATGCAATTTTCCCTTCAATCGATCTTCAGCCTGGCTATGAATTATAGCATTTTGCACCAGGAACATTTTCTTTAAACCCTGATTTAAAAAATATTAAAAAAAAAAAAAAAAGAAAAAGAAAAAAGGAAAAGAGTCCTCTCTCCCGTGGTTGAAATGGAAACTTGAAATCCTTTGAGGAACGATTTAACCATTGAGCGAACGAAAGGGGAAAATGCCTGTTGAAACTGCATTAACCTGTCACAGGCATCTAAACAAATTTCCACGCTGAAATATAAATTATAGAGTAGCAGCGAGATAAACGCATTAAAATGGACTCCCACGATTTTAATAATAGAAGTCACGTTTCCAATTAGGCAACACCTTTTTTCCCCTACCCTTTGACAACAATTAAAAAATGAGAAAACACAGCCAATGATAGAGAATTGCTTGTGGGATATGTTATAATTGTGAAGGTTTTTCTCTTTTTTGGTATCAGAGCTGGCGGGGTTTCCTTTATTTATTTTTTATTTTATGTTTCTCCATTACTTTCATTTTCCCTCTTTTTTACTTTTTAAAGAGTTAAAAGCACACAGAAAACCAGACAGAATCGTTTCTAGGAAAAGTCTAGTTTCTAGAAGCCACAGGACTTAATGAATACAATCTTGAATTAGATACTTAAAATTTTAATCTGTGATTTTCAGTACTTTTCTGAAAATGGAAATATACTTTAATATCAAGAATAACATACACTCATATGTGTCACTCCTAAACTAAGAAAATGGGCATCATTTTGTCTTATCTGTTTTAGAGATTTATTGATAGCGAATATTGCAAATGTGATTAAATCCCACTTTCCTTCCCTCCCTCCCACCTCCTCTCTCTCTCTCACACGCGCGCACACACACACCTTTTCCCCTCTTTGATTTCCCTAGAATAATGTGCATTCTTGTGGCAGTTGTTTTTAGGTCTTTATTTCCTAATTACCTGTATCTTTTCATTTGTAAATATAGATGTGGCTATATAGTTCACATTTTAAATAAAGGTTGTAGTGTAAGATTTAGATTTAAAGTAAGATTTAGCAACTTACTTTGCCCCAACATGATTTTGATAATTATCCTGATTGATTGCTTATATCATCATTTCAGCAATTTTATATTGTCAGCTTTCTTTTTTTAATGGCGATTTCTTTCTAAAAATAATCATGATAAAGTTATTGGCCTCAAAACTCTAGGTGTTTTTAAATTTTATTTTTTTAATGCAAAGCCTTTAATGCAGAGAAAATATAACAAGTCTTCATATACCTATGCCATATAATTGGTAAATGTTAACATTTTGTCATGTCTGCTTCAAGATTTTTTTTTTAATTGAGCTATTCAACATTTCTGATCAAATTGAAATCCCTTTGTAGTCTTTGCTGATGCCTTTAATCCAAAGGCAAACATTATCATGAATTTAGCATGTCACTATGCAATCTGGGTTTTATATTTTTTACTTCATACAAACCCATAAAAGCATACAATTTTGCTTTGATTTTTAAAGTGTACAGTATGGTCTTAGAACCTATCGTGTGACTTGTTTTTGATTCCTTTTTAGTATGTTTTTACTTTTTCTCTCTCATGCAGATAAATACAAATTCAGTATATTCATCTTAATTATATATTATAGATCCATGCATATGAATGTGCTGTGTTTATTAATTCCCCTATTGATGAATATTTAAACTGCTGCCAATATTTTGATATCACAGGCAACGTTCAAATGAGCATATGTGTCCTTTGCACATATGTGAGAACTTTTCTGTGTATCTGCTTGGATAGAGAATTGCTAGGTTACACACACGCTTTTTGTTTTATTAGACATTGCCAAATGGTTCTTTAATTTACACACCCATCAGAGTTCTTCTTTCCCTTACATGAACTTCCGTAGTTCTAGATTCAGACTTTTCTTATTTCTGACACTTCAGTTGTTCAGTATTTTACTGTATCATTTTAATTTCCCTCACTGCTAATAAAACTGAACATCTTATTTATTGTTAAGGTTTCTGAATATGTTTTCTTTTTCACTGTTTCATCCATTTTTGCAGTGGTCTCTGTAGGGTGTTATCTTTTTTCTCATTTGTAAAATTCATGTGAGATATATTGTCTCAGACTGTTCTTGTTTTTGACATGTTATATCTTATGAACATTGGAAAAGATAGTCATATGCATTAACCTATAGTTTGTGTTATGTGTGTCATATTAAACATATTCATGAATAATGCCAAGAACAAAGTCTCTTAAGTTTTTTTCTGAATGCTTTGAAGTTTTGCTTTTCACACCTACAAAACTGATCCATCTTGGACTTTTGGGGGAAAGAGTATAAATTATAAATAAAATTTTTCTTACCTGCTTTCCCTACATGGAAAGCTGTTATCCTGATCTGATTTGAAAGTCTTTTATTTTTTTAATTGAAAATATACACACATGATTGTAAATTAAATTTCCATCTATTCATGGATATATTCATATTTAGTCCATTTTCATATATCCAAGAAATTCTGAGTAAATACCACATTTTTAATTAGTGTGGCTTTGGGGGGGGCACACCAGTGATGCTCACGGGTTACTACTGCCTACGCACTCAGAAATCACTCCTGGCTTGGGGTCCATATGGGACGCTAGACCTTCCCTTCTCAGTGAGGCGTGTGCAAGGCAAATGCCCTACCTCTGCACCATTGTTCCAACCCCATTATTTAGTCTGGCTTTATAAAAAGTCTTCATATCTGGAGAAATTTTTCCCCTTTATTCATTTAAAAGTTGTATTTGAACTATTTCTTTTCTTTGTTTGATTTTGGGTCACACCCGGCAGCGCTGAGGGATTACTCCTGGCTCTACTCAGAAATCGCTCCTGGCAGGCTCGGGGGACCATATGGGATGCTGAGATTCGAACCACCGTCCTTCTGCACGCATGGCAAATGCCCTACATCCATGTCATTTCTCCCGCCCCACATTGAGAATATTTTTAATGTGCCATAATTTATATTTCCTGTAAGGTTTTTTGTTTCTTTGTTTTTGTCTTGTTTTGTGGTGTTTGGGCCACACCTGATGATGCTCAGGACTTACTCCTGGCAATACACTCAAAAATCACTCCTGGCTTGGGGGATCATAGGGGATGCTGGGGGATCGAATCACTGTCTGTCCTAGGATAGCTCAGGCAAGGCAGATGCCTTACTGCTCATGCCATCATTTCAGCACCATTTTCTGTAAGTTTTTTTTTGTAGAAAATATTGATAGTTATCTTTTTTTTAATCACTTTGACTTTAAAGTTGGAGTGTTTTATTTATTTACTTATCTTATTTTGTTGTTTTTATTTGTGGGGCCACACCCAGCAAAACAAGTTCTGTGCCCAGGGATCAACTCTGAGTGGGACTCAGGGGACCATATGGGCTGCCAGGGATTGAGCCCTGGCTTGTCATGTGCAAGGTATCAGTAAGTGTCTTACCAGCTATACTATCTCTCCAGATCCTAAAGTAAGAGTAGTTTAAAATCACAAAATAAATATAGAATTTTATTAAGAGCTTTTTTTCTGAAAGTATTGAGATGATGATAGGTTTGTCTTTGATATGTTAATATAACAGGCAACCTAAGATTTTTCTGATGTGGGCCTATCCTCTCATTATTTGTGTTAAATCTTGTTTTGTCATAATGTATGTGTATTAAATACATTGCTTCAAGCAACTTGTAGGTGCTTTTTAACTTTAGCATCTGTGTTCATAAGTGAAAAAATAGTTTCTTCTCTTGCACTGCTTAATAAAATGCATAAAATACAGAGCCATTTTCTGGTTTTGATTTGGGGGGTAACATTTGGTGAGGTGTAATACTAGACCTTTGGTAAATCTCATTTGTGAGGTCATCAGATTTTAAACATTTGAATTCCCTAATGATGAGGCCAGAGAGATATTACAGCAGGTAGAACATTTGCTTTACACACGGCTAACCAGGCTCTATCCCCAGCACCTTAAATGATCACACACACACACA
>PVKC010008341.1:0-28223 GCA_004027635.1 Crocidura indochinensis | reverse complement strand
AAAAGAGATGTCTGTGGAAGGCTTGGGGGCTTTTTGGGTTGGAACTGACGCTGGGTCATTGGACCTCAGTTATTTCCACCGAATAAAGCTGATATTTCCACAAGTCTGACTCTCCGTGAGCTGTTCACTCGCCGATTCACCTCAGAACCGCTGGTTACTGGGTGGTAGACGCGTTCTCCGAGTTGGAGGAGAGAGAACTTTCCTCCCTACCTCCGTTAGAGAACCTCTTTTGGGTCGGATTTCTTCACTCATCATTTTTCATCTTAAATTTCTTTTCTTTTTTCTTTTGGTTTTGATATTGGGTGTATACCTGACTGTGCTCAGGGGTTACTCCTGGCTTTGAGCTCTGAAATCACTCCTGTCAGGCTCGGGGGACCAAATGGGATGCCAGGAACCAAACTCAGGTCTTTCCGGCCCTCTTAAATTTATTTTCTAATTATTTTTTTTCATTAAGTATTTGTTTTTTGTTTGTTTGGTTTTTTGGACCACACTTCGGAATTGTGGTGCTTAGAGATTAATCCTGATTGTAAACTCAGGCCTTGGAATGTTAGGGATTGAACCCCTATCTGCAAGGGAAATAAGTTTCCTACCCACTGTATTTTTGCTCCAGCTGCCTCAAATGTTTCTTTTTTTTCCTCTGTATTTGTTTTTGCCTCTTTCTATTGTGAATCAGTTCATTTGATTTTCAATTCAAGTCTGAATCAGCTGTGCCTGTTATATCACAGAATCGAAAGTACAGAGCAAAGGTGTCCTTCCATTAGATGTGGTACACAGCTCCAACGTGACATGACACCTACAATTCTGGTTCCTTTTTTTTTTTTTTTTGGGCCACACCCAGTGACACTCAGGGGTTACTCCTGGCTATGCGCTCAGAAGTCGCCCCTGGCCTGGGGGACCATATGGGGCACCGGGGGATCGAACCGCGGTTGCGGTAAGGCAGGCACCTTACTTCCAGCGCCACCGCCCGGCCCCTCCTTTTTTAATTTTATTTTGGGTCACACTGGCGCTCAGAGGTTACTCTTGGCTCTGTGCTCAGAAATCACTCTGGCAGGCATGGGGAACCATCTGGGATGCCGGGATTGAACCACTGTCAGTCCTGGATTGGCTGAATGCCAGGCAAATGCCCTACCTCTGTGCGGGCTGTGGGACCATATGGGATGCTGGAAGTCAAACTGAGTTCTTCCTGGGTCTGCTGTATGCAAAGCAAACACCCTACCACTGTGCTATCTCTCTAGCCCCTGGTCTAAGAACTTTAAAGGTAGTATCAATAGGTGCTATTTATTCAGGGTCTATGAAATGTCAGACACTATATACTGGACATTTCATAATTTCTCTACTTTCCATGTAATGACACTGGAATATTATTCTTTTTCTTGATCTTTTTTGAGGTGGTGGGGCTTGGCAGTGGTCAGAGACTATCTCTGGCCTTGTGCTTAGAGATCATATGCAGAGCCAGGGATTGAACCAGAGTTTGCCACAAGGGTAAGGCAAGTGCTTTACTTCCATATTATCTCTTTTTCTAGCCCCTACCTTTTACTATTTTGATTCTGGGGATCAAACCCAGATCCTCAAATAAGTGAGACATGTCCTGCACTATTAAGCTCTATTCTTGCCCCTTTCATAAATGTAAAACAAAATTAATCCCAAGATTAATTTACAAGTCTTATGCCACTTGTACAAAGTTGTACAGTCATATTACTAGAATAATGTACTATATTATTAGAATAGCATCCCTAACATATATGGGACATTGATTGTGTCCCAGGCACTTTACATAAGTGTAGTATATGAATTGACCGATTCTCACAACCCTAGGAGCTACAATTATCCCTATTTAATAGATAATAAAATTTTTTTGTTTTGTTTTGTTTTGTTTTTTGGGTCACACCCGGCAGTGGTCAGGGGTTACTCCTGGCTCCATGCTCAGAAATTGCTCCTGGCAGGCACGGGGGACCATATGGGGCACCGGGATTCGAACCAATGACCTTTTGCATGAAAGGCGAACGCCTTACCTCCATGCTATCTCCCGGGCCCCATCAGATAATAAAATTAAAGTGAGTGACATCAGGGTTACTCAGAGATCCAAGATATATGTATAATCCAAATAGTCAGGCTCTAGAGTTTATGCTGAGACTCAATGATATGCTAAATAAAAATCACTTTCAGAGGCCAGAGTGATCGTATAGCACGTAGGGCTCTTGCCTTGCATGTGGACGACCCAAGTTTGATCCTGAGTATCTCATATGGTTCCTGAGCACAGAGCCAAGGGAAGCCCCGAGTATCATTGTGCGTAACTTATAAAACCAAAGAAAAAGGAAAACCCAACTCAAGATCACAGTTAAAACCAGAGTTAAGGGGCCGGGCGGTGGCGCTGGAGGTAAGATGTCTGCCTTGCCAGCGCTAGCCTAGGACGGACCACGGTTCGATCCCCCGGTTTCCCATATGGTCCCCCAAGCCAGGAGTGACTTCTGAGCACATAGCCAGGAGTAACCCCTGAGGGTCACTGGGTGTGGCCCACCCCCCCCCCCAAAACAAAAAAAAACCAGAGTTAAAATTTTACTTGATTAGTAATATATTTGTTTTTCCAGTGTGGTTTAGGGGTCTTCCTCAGTTTTAGGGATGCAGATTGAATTTAGCCCCCATGAAAGAGAGTGTAAATTCCTATATAAAAATGTGGTTATAAAACAAACTTGACCCCTTAATTTTGTGTGTGTCTTAGGTACTCCAGTTCAGAACGATCTCCAGGAATTTTTTACACTAATTGATTTTGTAAATCCAGGAATATTAGGCTCTTTGTCATCTTATAGAAAAATATATGAGGAACCCATTGTTGCATCCAGACAGCCTTCTGCTTCTGAGGTATGATTTACTTTAATAAACAGGTTAAACCCCTTCCTCACACCTGTATTCATTGCAGCACTATTTACAATAGCCAGACTCTGGAAACAACCAAGATGCCCTTCAACAGATGAATGGCTAAAGTAGCGGTGGTATATATACACAATGGAATATTATGCAGCCATCAGGAGATATGAAGTGATGAAATTTTTCAGTACATGGATGTGCATGGAATCTATTATGCTGAGTGAAATAAGTCAGAGGGAGAGAGATAGACGCAGAATAGTTTCACTCATCTATCATGTAAGAAAAATAAAAGACATTTTGCAATAATTCTCAGAGATAGACAAAAGAAAGAAGGGCTGGAAGGTCCAGCTCATGACATGAAGCTCACCACAGAGTGATGAGTGCAGTTAGAGAAATAATAACACTTAGAACTATCATAACTATGTGAATGAATGAGGGAAGTTGAAAGCCTGTCTCAAGTACAGGCGGGAGTGGGGTGGGGAGGAGAGAGATTTGGGACATTGGTGATGGGAATGTTGCACCGATGAACGGGGTGTTCTTTACATGACTGAAATCCAACTGCAATCATATTTGTAATCAAGCTGTTTAAATAAAGATATTAATAAAAGGAAGGACATTAAGTCTAGGAAAGTCTTCTTACTTAAGGTATTCTTTTAATTTAGGAAAGATCACATTAATGCAGTGAATTCTTTATTCTCCCATAATTCTTCAACTTGACCTGCATTCCTTGTTTTAGAAAATGGCATCATGTTAGGGGTTAGGATTATGATTCAATTAAATAGTATATTTGCATATGTGTTTGAAGTTGAAGGAAAGAAATGGCATAAGTTAAAAAGTGAAAGCCTAGAACCAGAGAAAAAGTTACAGGGGTTAAGTGGCGGACTTAACAGTGGTGGACTTGACAGTAGCAGACCCTGGTTTGATACCCAGTATCACATATTGTCTCCTTAGTACCATCAGGAATAAGTTCTGAGCATTCCTGAATATGGCCCCTAAACCAAAAAAAAAAAAAAATGTAGGAATCAGAGAAATAGTATAAGATTTAAAGCCCATACTTTCATTTTTGCTAATCCAGTTTTAATCCCTAGCACTACTATGGTCTCCAACGTTCCACTGGGTTTGATCTTGGAGTTCCTGAGCACCATTAAAGTGGTCCAGATTATCCCTGAACTCAGGAGCAGAACAGCACCACATTTTTAGGCTCTTATACCGAACTGCTAGCCCAGTGGTCAGAATTGCCAAGCAGGGCCTGCATCTCCTAAGTACCAATTGAGAAGCCCCCACTCCCACGCACAAAATATTGACAGTATTTAACACAAAAGAAAGTTTTGGTTTTGTTGTTTTAGGGCCACCCAACAATGTTAAGGACTTACTCCTGGCTTTTTGCTCAGGGATCACTCTCAGGAATGATCACTCAGGAGTGAGTGATCCTGCCAGGCAGGGCTCAGGGATTCTGTGGGATGTTGGGGGTCGAACCCTGTGCCCTACCTACAAGTGTCCTACCCACTGTACCATCACTTATGTCCACCAAAACAAATATTATTCTTACAACTATTGAAAAAGTCAAGCAGTAGACAGAACAAAGGTGAAATCATCCCTGGCATTGCATGGTGTCACTAGATGTTGACAACATGATGTTGGCGCTCTAGAGGCTGGCAAAATTAGTCATTCACTATTGCTGAGGTGGCCCTGCTAGTTCCAAGCACTGTACTTGTCAGCCCACACCATCAGACTGAGCATTTCCAGGAGTGACCTGTATTTGGGGACCGGGAAGTGGATAGAGTGGAAAGTAAACCAAATAACAATGAAGTGTCTTTTTTTGTTTGTTTGTTTGTTTTTTGGGGGTCACAGCCGGCAGCTCTCAGGGGTTACTCCTGGCTCTAGGCACAGAAATTGCTCCTGGCAGGCTCAGGAGACCGACCATATGCTGGGATTTGAACCACCAACCTTCTGTATGTCAGGCAAACGCCTTACCTCCATGCTATCTCGCCGGCCCTGCAATGAAGTATCTTGAACTTTTCATTAGGTTTTAGTTGGGTAAATTCACATAAGTAATAATAAGTGAGGATGAGGGATGGAAGAGACACTAGTACAGTTGGAGGATAGTTTGGTGTTTGGAAAATCTTACCTAGAGATGAGACAATTCAGTGAATCGGGTCCTTGCCTTTATGTAGCTAGGTTTGATTCCTCACCTCCCACCTCAATATATCCTCCCCTAAAACTCAACAGGAGTAATTTCTCAGCTCAGAGCCAGGAGTAAGTTCTGAGCACCACCGACTATGTTCCATACCACATCTCACCACTAGGCAAAAAATAAAACAATTTTCCTAAAAGAAAAAACATGGGGCCAGAGAGATAGCACAGCGCTTAAACATAGTTGATTTAAGACCGACAATGGTTTGAATCCTGGCATCCCATATGGTTCCCTGAGCCTGCCAGGAGTGACTTTTGAGTGCATAGCCAGGAGTAACCCCTGAGTATCACTAGATGTGACCCCCCCCACCAAAAAAAAACACAAACAAAAAAAAAAAAAGAAAGAAAGAAAAAACTTTAACTTTTTTAATCCAGAATGATATTGGAGACTTTCTGAGGTACATGTCCAATCATCATCACAATGGTGCTGGTTGGGGTGGAGGAGGTCCTTCCAAGGCTTCACTCTGCAATCATAGAGGACCATGTTTACTGCTGAGGATTGAATAGAACATTTTGTGTGAGAGAAGTTAAAGTAGAAAAAAAAGAACATTATGTGCTGCCCAAATTGAGCACGAATGTTTTAGAATTAATAGGATATTCAGTCAACAATTATTTATCAAGCATTTCCCAAGGATAAATACTAAAGCATGGTTTTATGCAAATATTTATAAACATGGCAAATTTCCATGTTATTTTATTTAAAAATAAATCATTGACCACAGAGGCAAAGACAACAAAAATAAACAAGTGAAATTAGATCTAATTAAAATGTTTCTTACAGAAAAAATAACTCAAGCGAAAATTTAAAAAACATTACTGAATGAGAGAAAATATATGCATCATAATTATATTGGGTGAATATCCAGGATTTATAAAGTATTCACAAACAACAGTAACACACACACACACACACACACACACACACACACACAAATGCAGCAACCCAAGTCAAACAAGGAAAGAGATGAATAGACACTTCCCCAAAGAGGACATACTGATGACCAGTAGCCATATGAAAAAGTACTCGTCACCACTTATGCTTAGGGAAAACCAAATCAAAATGAGACACTATCTCTTGCCAGAGAGAATGACACATACCAAAAAGTCTGAAGCATTCTGTGTTTGAGGGTTGTTGTGAGAAAGGAAACCTAATTCGCTATTGGTAGCAATGTCATTTCATTCAGCCTCTGTGAAAAGCAATATGGAGGTTTCTTAAAAAATAGAACTCTCACATGACCCAGCAGCATTATTTCTTGGCATCTACCCTTAAAACACAAAAAATTAATTCAAACAAATATATATTCATAACTTATGTTCATCACAGTGCTTACTACAATAGCCAAAATAATGAGGACAACCCAGAAGTCCAACTATAGATAAATGGATCGGGAAGTCATGGTCTATTTACATAATAGAATACCATGCAACTCTAAGAAAGAACAAGATCAGGCAACTTGCTGTGACATGGATTGAACTAGAGGATATCATCATGCTGAGTAAAGTGCATCAGAATGAAAGGGCTAGAGACTGAATGACCTCATTCATATGTGGGTCAAGTTAGCAACAAAGGGCCAATGGCAACCCAATGGGAAGGCGGATTCATATCACTAGTAGGGTATAGTTGTGGGGTGAAGTTGGGGGGCCTTAGAGGAGCGAGGTGGGTACACAGGTGTTGAGTCTGGTGTTGGAATGATGAATGCATCATTAATGGTATTGTAAATAACAGATAATAACTTAGCTATTTCTGAAGAATTAACAAAAGAGGAACACAAGTGCTCAGTCTGGGCCCATGTGTCAGTGCTATGCACATGTGTGTTGCTCTCCCAGGCACATGCATGAGTACTAGGAGTACTAGGAGAAACCCATGCTCTCTTGAGTGTGTTACTTTTATCCCCCCCTCTCTCTCTCCCCCTTTCATCCCTTCCTCTGAATTTCTGAATAAAAACTTGTTTTTGGGGCCGGGGAGATAGCATGGAGGTAAGGCGTTTACCTTTCATGCAAAAGGTCATCGGTTCGAATCCCGGTGCCCCATATGGTCCCCCGTGCCTGCCAGGAGCAATTTCTGAGCATGGAGCCAGGAGGAACCCCTGAGCACTGCCGGGTGTGACCCAAAAAACAAACAAACAAAAAAACTTGTTTTTATTTCAAACAATTAATAAAAATTATATTTCAAATGAGCTCAAAATATAAAAATTAAAAGAATAAAGATGAAAGCATTTTCCCCCAACATAATGAAAACCTTGAAGTGGGTCATATATTAAGTGCTGATTCAAAGGAGCCTAAAGGTAGGTCGAATCGATCTCTTATTCCCATAAAGATTATTATAGTTTGAAATCCTGATACTTTTTCTTTTTTGGAGGGTGAAAGTTTTTTTTGAGATACACTTAATGGTGCTGGGAGATTTTTCCTGACTCTGTATTTGGGGATTGTCCGTAGCACTACTCAGAGATCAGATCTGAGTTGGCTGCATACAGGACAAATAGCCTTTTTATTTTTAAAAAGATATTAAAATTTGGGACCGAAGTGATGGCGCAAGCAGTAGGGCATCTGCCTTGAACATGCTAACCACGGTTCCATGTCCGGCATCCCATATGGTCCCCCAAGCCAGGAGCGATTTCTGAGTGCATAGCCAAGAATAACCCCTGAGTGTCACCAGGTATGGTCCCCCCAAAAACCAAAACCAAACAAATAAAAATTTAAGATTTTGTTGTTCTTTTGGGGCCAGTGTCCTTCTACCTGTGCCCCCAGTTTCATTTTCCTTTCCCCAGCCTACCTCTTTGACAGGGTCAGCTTTTTTGTTTGTTTGTTTGTTTTTGTTTTTTTTTTTTTGGTTTTTGGGTCACACCCGGCAGTGCTCAGGGGTTACTCCTGGCTTCATGCTCAGAAATTGCTCCTGGCAGGCACGGGGGACCATATGGGGCACCGGGATTCGAACCGATGACCTTTTGCATGAAAGGCAAATGCCTTACCTCCATGCTATCTCAGTTTTAAGTTTGGTTTTTGTAGTTTGGATCTAATGATAAACATGTTAGCCCTTTTATTATTTCCCTGGCCCAGATCCTGCTTTTATTACAAATAAAAACAAAACACTAACTAGATTTGCACATCAATACAAAGAAAAGACCTGTATTTGTATATATAAAGTTTCATATATATAATATTCTTAATAATTATAATGGTTTCTAGTTCACTAAAGTTACTTTAGTTTTTGCATAAGCTTTTTGAAATATTCATATTAATATGTGATCAATTTTAAAAAGTTTTATATCTTCATAAGTTTTTTTAAGAGATATTGTGCTCATTCTGTATTTTGAATCACATATATGATTTTGAAAAAATTAACTGTGCCTTTTGCAATAGTTTTTATGTAGATTTACTTTTAGGATTAATAGCTTATCAAAGTAACTTTCTTCCAAGAATTTGGTTATTTTTTGCTGATGCTTTTGAGGATTGGGGCAGGAGGGAGAGGGATTTGGACCACAACTGATTGTTATTCTTGGCTTTATGCTCCGTAGCAACTTTGATGGTGCTCAGGGGACCATATGCAGTGTCAGGAATTGAACCAGTATGTAATGATTTTAAGAGTGCTTTTTCAATATTACTTTTTTGGTGATGTTTGAAGACTATAGGCCACTATTTTTTGCATGTGAGCTCCCTTTCAGGGGCTGGAGAGATTGTATAGGGATTAAGGTGTAAATCTTGCCACAGCTAGCCATAGTTCAGTTCCAGGTTCTAGATGGTCCCTGTAATCTCCAGCACCACTGGACCAGAACAATTTAAGAGACCCCCCCCCCGACTTCTTCCCAAAAATTCTTCCAAAATAATTATTTTCCTCATTGATTATTGACAGTAGCAAAATTAACAAGAAGACTGATTTCACCTAATGTTGATTTAAAGAGGTGGTGGTTTTTCTACTTCAAACTCACATTTTATTTCTCTTGTTAAAAAAAATTATAAAGGAGGGTCTGACAACTAGTATAGTGGGCAAGGGGGGGTTGCCTGGCACATAGCTGGGTGTGACCCAAAAGACAAAAACAAACCAATCAAAATAGAAGGAAGGCAATTAGTAAATGTTCATTGTTTTAAACTGTCTGGTACTCATTTTAAGCATGAGTGGTTTTGTCTCGTCACTTTAAAGTATGTTGTTTTCCTTAGGAAGAAAAGAAGTTGGGAGAAAAAAGAGCAATTGAACTTACTCGTATTACCAGACTCTTTATCCTTAGAAGAACCCAGGAAGTCATAAATAAATATCTCCCACCTAAAATAGAAAATGTCATCTTTTGCCGACCAAGCACACTACAGATCGAGCTCTACCAGAAACTGTTGAGCTCCCAGACTGTCCAATTCTGTCTTCAAGGGCTGATGGAAAATAGTTCTCATCTGATATGTATAAGTGCTCTTAAAAAACTGTGCAATCACCCCTGTCTTTTGTTCAACTTTATAAAGGTAAGTAGACTTCAGAGTTTGTGTGCCTTGTGGGGCTAACTGATCAGTTGAACTGATATATTGCATTTTGGGATTTTCCAAAAAATTTAGGGTCTGCTCATAGAGCTTTTCTAGCCTTCTACTTCTTTGGAACCTGTTCGTATCAAGAGCTGAGCTGGAAATGAAATAGGCTATAGGCACTGGGTTATGTCTCATACTGTTTGGCACCTACTCTAATACTTCGTCATACTTTCTTCCTCGCTCCCTCCCCATCCCTCTCCCCTCCCTCTCTCCTTCCCTCCCTCATTCTGAGGCAGGAGTGATCTAGAGCTCTAGGACCATGGTGCTGGGTATCAAATTCAGGTCTGCCAAGTGCAAGACAAGCACCCTATCAGCTATACTATCTCTGGCCCCGTAATCCACCATTAGGTTAATAAATCCAATTTCTTTTTCTGCTAACATATTTGCTAACACTATTCGCTGTCAGAGAAAATTTAATTTACTCATTTAAGAAGTGATGCATGATTATTGAACAAAATTGATAAAATTCAGAACATTATAAAAAACAAAATAATCAACTTCAAGTTAGACTGTAAATTGCTATGGCTGGTAGATAGTTTAGAATATTTATCACTAGCCTTAAAATTGAGTATGCCTTGTTCCCTGATAGTTCTGCAGTTAGGAATTTAATATAAAAGTAAAAAATCTGGGGGCTAGAGAGATAGCACAGAGGTAAGGCATTTGCCTTACAAGCGGCTGCCCCAGAACTGATGTTGGCTCGAATCCCAGCATCCCATATGGCTCCCCTATGCCTGCCAGGAGTGATTTCTGAGCACAGAGCAAGGAGTTATTCCTGAGTGCCGCCGGGCGTGGCCCAAAAACAAAAAAGTAAAAAAATCTCCAGCCAGAGTAAATCGAAGGTTTTCTTTTTTGGTTTTGGGTTACACCTGGCAGCACTCAGGGGTTACTCCTGACTGCACTCAGATATTCCTCCTAGCAAACATGGAAGACCATATGAGATGACCAGATTCAAACCACTGTCTTTCCTGGATCAGCTGCTTGCAAGCAAATGCCTTACTGCTGTGCTGTGTCTTGGGCCCATATTTATATATTATTTTGGATTTTGGTTCAACCATCTGGCTATGCTCAGGGCATACTCTTGACTTTTGAAGTGCTCAGGGGACCGTAAGGGATGCTGGAGATCAAACCCGAGTCAATTTTGCAAGGCAAACAATCTACCTTCTGTACTATTACTTTGGCCCCTGCATAGCCTTGTTAGTCTATTTGGACTGCATGATGCTCAACCACCAGCATTCTACACTAAGAATTTGACTGGGTCACCATTTAACATTCATTACATGTGACATACTCCTTTTAACCCGTTACCTAATCCTCCACACCTTTTCATGTGGTGGCCATCATTTTGTTCTTGTAGTTGAGAAGCTCTTGTTTTATTTAATTAGCTCATTCATTTGCTTTGTTTATTCCTATATCAGATAGAAGTGAAATTATGTGAAACTTTTTCTCCATCAGATGTCCTCTTTTTTTTTTTTTACTAAGCACATTGTTTTTTGTTCTGTCCATTTAGAAAATGGCAGATCATTTTGAGTAGTTTTCCATTGTGTATTTATACTACATCTTCTTTATCTATTTGTCTCTTGATGAGCAGTTATTTGTTTCTGTTGGCTAGTATAAATAATGCTGAGTGAACACAAGGTGCTTATATCTCTTTGATTTATTGTTTGCATAGTCTTTGGAGAATATTTGGAAGTGGAATAGCTGTATGAAATGTTAGTTCAATGCTTTTTTTGTTTATTTATTTTGGTTTTTGGACTACACAGGGGTTACTCCTGGCTCTGCCCTCAGAAATTGCTCCTGGGGGATCATATGGGATGCCAGGGATTGAACCAGCCACATGTAAGGCAAACACTCTCCCCACTGTTCTGTTGCTCTGGCCCCTGTGTTTAATATTTTAAGCAATGTCCATAGTGCTTTCTGTAATATCTACACCAGTTCCTCGTCCTACCAGTAGTATAAAATGATTCCTTTTTCTTTGTATTCTCACCACAACCATTTCTTTTTCTATGGAGACTGAAGTGACCATAGCATACCGTGGACTCCTGCATGCTAAGCATGTGCTCACCACATTGAGCTGTCTCTCCAGCATCTTACTGACTTCTGGATAAAAGTCATCCTCAGGGCCAGAGAGATAGCATAGAAGTTGGGTGTTTGCCTTGCATGCGGCTGACACAGGACAGACTTGGTTCCATCCGTGGCATCCCACATGGTTCCCCCAAGTCAGGAGCAATTTCTGAGAGCAGAGTCAGTAGTAACCCTGAAGCATCACTGGGTGTGGCCCAAAAACAACAACAACAACAAAAAAAATTGCCATTCTGGCAGATATGAAGTAATATCTCATCATAGTTTTTATTTGCGTTTTCCTAGTCAGAAGCAAAGAGGAATACCATTTATGTGCCTGTATGTCTTCTTTGGAAAGGCATCTACTTGGGGATTGTGCACGTTTTCAAACAGAGTTTTTTGTTTTATTTTTGCGTATTATGAATTTTGGTGTGTGTGTGTGGTGGTGGGGGGGTTGGTCACACTCGGCAGTGCTCAGAAATCACTCCTGGCAGGCTCAAGGGGGGACATATGGGATGCTGGGATTCGAACCACTGTCCTGCATGCAAGGCAACGCCCTACCTCCATTCAATCTCTTCAGCCCTTATGAATGTTTTTAAGAGACTCCTTCAATGCTGCTAGGAGCCACAGGGACCGTTCCTGATAATACTGGCCTGATATTTGAAATTCAGTCCTTGGGATCAGTATGCAGCAGAGTAGTCAGCTAAAGTTAAGTTTAACCATGGTGATCTTATACTTTCTTTGTTCTTTTTCTTTTTTTGACCCTCACCTGACTGTGCTCATGTTTACTACTAACTGTGCTCAGGACTTAACTGCTTTACACTGAGGAATCAGTTCTGGTAGTAGGCTCAAGGGACCATAGAGAGTGCCAGGGATTGAACCTGGGTCAGCCTTATGCAAGCCAAATTGCTCTGGCCCCTTTTTGACAGTGTCTTTTTGATAGCAATTTTTATTTTTTTTTAAAAAAGAAAACTTTTTTCTCTAAATAACATCATTATTTATAAACAGAACAAGAGAAAAATCTATGGGTGTTACATTATACTTGAGGTCATTAATCATACAGTTAAGAAAATGGAATGTTTTGTGAAAATTCTTCACGTTTATTCTACAGTGAGTTATATTTATATAGTTTATAATAGGAGTCGTCTTCCTGTAATTACAGTAGACAGGATTAAAACAATTTGTTAAGCGAGTTTTAAACAAACAGATTCTATATATAGTGAAAACATCTTAAATCCTTTGGATATGATGCCCAACAAAAATAGAAGCCACAAATTATTCCTTAAAAGGGAGATTTTATGATGATCTAGAATGTTCTAAACACTAGTAGTGTAGCCATGCATGCTTCTTATATGATGCATCGTTTATAGTCTGAATTTATTTAGATTACAAAAGCCTTTATTCTAATATTATAGCTAAAACGTAAATATGAAGTGGCCAAATGAGATATATATTTGTGTGTGCATATATGTATGTGTATAAATATGTATGCAAGAGTTTGCTTGGGTCTTTCCAGGTACCCTTTATTGTAACCCTCTAACCATCTTAGCATTATTCCCTTCCCAATTAAAGCAAAACTGAATCAGTTACTAATCACTTTTCTGTAACAGGAAAAAGAATGCAACCTCACAGGGAATGACAGTGAAGAAAGGGGTCTGTATGAAGGCTTGAAGACTGTGTTCCCGTCCAGTTACGATCCTCTTGGGCTTAGCGAGAAGGAGTCGGGGAAGTTGCAGGTGCTTGCAAGGCTCCTAGAAGTGATCCACACACTTCGGCCCACTGAAAAGTAAGAGGTCAATTTTATTTATTCATTTTAAACTATCTTTTAACTGATTAAGGTTCTGTGATTTATAATACTGTTTTGCTTTTGTTGGTTTGGGGCTTTTATTTGGGGGAGCATGACTAGCGATGAGCAGGGCTTACTTCTGGCTCTGTGCTCAGGGGTCACTTCTGGCTGGACTCAGGACCATATGGGGCATCAGGGATTGAACCCAGGTTGGCTTCATGCAAGGTAATTGTCCTTCCTGCTTACTTGGCCATGCTTGTAAGTTCTTGTAGAAATGGCTTACTTACAATGTGCCCTTTTTTCCCTAAACCCCTCCTTTAATTTTTTTAATTTTTTTGTTTGGGGGTCACACCCAGTGATGTTTCCAAATTTCTATTGGCTCTATACTCAGGGATCACTCCTGGCAGGGCTCGAGGACCATATGGGAAGCTGAGGATTGAACCCATATTTACTATGTGCAGACAGGTTTCTTAATTATATAATGCTAGAGATTTGGGTTATTTTGGCGGGGGGAGTGAATGGGTGAACTACATTCAGCCATACTTAGGGATCACACTGGGCTTTGCTCAGGTATGGGGATAAAATCAATTTTGGCCTTATATTAGGCAAATGTTTTAACTTCTGTATTATCTCTCTAGCCTCCCAAATGCTATTTTGGGTGGGGGGTCCACACCCGGCAGTGCTCAGGGGTTACTCCTGGCTCCATGCTCAGAAATTGTTCCTGGCAGGCACGGGGGACCATATGAGTCTCCGGTATTCGAACCGATGACCTTCTGAATGAAAGGCGAACGCCTTACCTCCATGCTATTTCTCCGGTCTCCCAGATGCTATTTTTAACGTAATTTTGGAGAGGTAAAAAAAGGAAATTAAAATGTAAAGATATTGACTTTAAAATAGAATTTGAGAGTCTGTAGAGATATTACAGTTTATAGGTGTTTGCTTTGCATGCAAGGGACCATATATGGTTCCTTGAACATGTCAGGAGTTATCCCTGAGTGTAGAACTAGGAGTAAGTCCTCACACCTCTAAGAGTGACCCAAAAAAGTAAGAAAACGGCCTGGAGCAGTGGCACAGATCAGTAAGGCACTTGCTGGCACTAGCCTAGGATGGACCGCACTTTGATCCCCCGGCGTCCCATATAGTCCCTCAAGTCAGGAGCGATTTCTGAGAGCAGAGCCAGGAGCAACCCCTGAGCATCACCGGGTGTGGCCCAAAAAATTAAAAAAAATAAAAAGTAAGAAAACAACAACAAAAAGATTTTGAAAGGCCAATGAGGTAGTATAGGGGTTAAGGTGCATGTCTTGTAGGCAGCTGTCTCTAAATTACTACGTGGTTACTTTAGCATCACTGGGTGCAGTCTTGACACCCCCCACCCCCGTACACATACACTATTCTCTCACACCACTGGGTGTGGCCCTTACTCGTAGGCAATATCTGTGCAGCACCATGTCCTGGGACCTTTGGACCTTGCATTGAACCAGATCCTGACCAGTGGGCCAAGAATCTCTGAGGGGCCCCCAGGAATCCACTTGGAATCTTCCCTCCCCCAACAAGAACCTGTACTATTGCATTTGTCTTTTTTGGGAGATGTGTTGGACACATCTTACCCTGTGGTGCTCAGGGATTATTCCTGGCTCTGTGCTCACTCTTGGCAGGCTTGGGAGGCCATACAAGATGTTGGGGATTGAACCCAGGTCATCTGCGTACAAGGCAAATGCCCTACCCACTATGCTGTCACTTTGGCCTCTAGAAAAAGTACTATTGATTTTGAAGGAGAACCTATATTTAAATTATAAAGGCCATTGTTATATATTCTATCAATATCAATAATATTACTGTGATATTTTCTGTTGGCTCACAATTTACAACTCAGTTTCATGCAGAACAAAGATCATTCCTGTTGGTTTACAACTTAATTTTACCCAAAACAGATTTTCCTACTTAGCATTTTGTTTTACATGTCAAGCATACCAGGGCAGTATTTCCACCCTTACACTCAGGGGTGGTCTCTGTACTCAATGAAACTGGCAGTTCTGGCAGACAGCTCTCTCTCTCTAACTTCTCAACTATTTTCTGTCATGCCCCCCTAGGAAGAAGAAAACATTTTTCATGCCTCCCCTCGCACGACTGTAACTAGTATCTTTATTTAAAAGCTTTAACCCACACAACAAAAATATATAAAATAATTTGAGCTGATTTTTTAATCAGAGGTGATGTCTGGATTAATGGCTACAATGATCACGTTTTGCAATGTCTAGCTTTTCGAAGTGGGGTTTGAAGCAGGACACAGCAACTCTCAGCTCCAGAGACATACAGAGACATAAACACGGGGCTTAGCTTGCTAGGACAGTGTTTGCAGAGGTCAAACGCGCCCCCCTTTATGGAGCCTTTACCCCCCCCCCAAGGGAGCGCTCCCCACTATTTGAGAAGCACTGCTCTAGCTTGATGAGACAGAAAGCTGCTGGACTATGTGAGGTTCACCCTCAGCCTAGTTTGGAATGTTTCCTGCAGCAACCCTCCTCCAGACCTGTTTCCTCAGGGTTGGCTAGAGTACGGGGAGCCTTACAGTTTCCTCTCTGCTAATTTGGTGCTTCAGTTGTGCATTGTAACTGTATTATAAATGTTATATGTAATAGTACCTTCTGTATGATTGTACTACATGGTATATAAAAGCTATATATATATATATATATTATATTACGTACTCTTTTCTTTTGCCCAACAGAGTGGTATTGGTATCCAACTACACTCAAACATTGAATATTTTACAAGAAGTCTGCAAACGTCATGAATATGCTTTCACAAGACTTGATGGGCAAACACCAGTCTCTCAAAGGCAGCAGATCGTCGATGGCTTCAATAGTAAATACTCTTCTGACTTTATTTTTTTGCTGAGTTCAAAAGCTGGTGGCGTGGGACTTAACCTTACCGGAGGATCTCACTTAATTCTCTATGATATTGACTGGAATCCAGCCACTGATATTCAGGTAAGGGTGTTCATATGCACTACGTAAACACTGAATGCCTATTCGGTCTATCATGCTGCTGGGAATAGGAAATGACAATGATCTATAAAACTGCTGAATACTGCACCCCTGTTTTGGGAAGGTATTCTGCTAGGTGTTGTCATCTGTTTAATTTTCATAATAATCCTTCCAATGTGGATATTAGTAGCACTGTTTTACAGATGAAAGCTCTCCATCCCAGTACTGCTAAGCTTGCTGGAAATAGTCCCTACTTTCAAAATTTTTACTTATTTATGAAACAATTATCTAATTGAAACTTAATTTATAGAGTTAGATAGTCATCTTTTGTTTTCTTTAGAATATAATTCTTGGGGCCCAGGAAATAGCATGGAGGTAAGGCGTTTGCCTTTCATGCAAAAGGTCATCGGTTCGAATCCTGGTGCCCCATATGGCCCCCCGTGCCTGCCAGGAGCAATTTCTGAGCATAGAGCCAGGAGTAACCCCTGAGCACTGCCGGGTGTGACCCAAAACAAAAACAAAAACAAAAACAAAAACAAAAACAAAACAAAAAAAAAGAATATAATTCTTCATGTATTTTGAAATACTTGCGCCTCAACTTATATTATTGTTAGAGAACCCCAAGGATCCCAAGACAACCCTTAGGTCTAGTCCTTCTGAGCAAAGAGTACATCCTCTGAGTTACGGTTATTCCATGCTAGGTTGCACGTTAGCATCAGCAAAGATGAAAGGAACTTAGGGCATACTTCAGGAGAGACCAGGTCTCAGCTTCTATGGTCCTTCCACAAGAGTGTAGAGATGCCACCATTTATGGTGGACCACACCGGTAATGCCAGTCAACCTGAGAGGTTCCTTGCTGTCCTGAGTTTATGAGTGCCAATTTGAGTATTAATTGCTCAGTCTTCAACCTGTCCAGATGTTAGTTAATATTTTGTGAACCCAGGGCACCTCTTAAATGGTTAGCATGAACAGCATGTCCGCAGAACAACTGTCTGATAGAGGCCATGGCCCAGGTTAATTCTAATTAGGTTTGCTATTCCCAGGATTTAAACATCATCTTCAGAAACGAGTTGAAAACTGACTCTATTTTTTTTGCTATACTTACATTCTGAACAATCAACTTTTTACTTGACGGTACAGTTCATGAATTCTGCAATTACAGGGTCCATTATGATCTGATTCTAGGGTCCCAGTAGTGCCTTAAGGATGAATGATCAGCTCCTGGGAGTGGGCATAAAACTCCCATGTCCAAGCGGCTTTGTTTATAAGTAAAATTTAGAATTTATCTTTTCTGGCCACTCATAATACTCAGGGTTTCTTTCTGGCTCTTTGTTCAGGGTTAACTCCTGATAGATTCGGGACTCTGTTGGACCCTGGCTTGAACCCAGGTCAGCCATGTGCAAGTCAAGATTCCTTTCTGCTGTGCTATTGCTGTGGTCTCTCACATCTCGAATTTCTAATGTGTGTTTTAATGACATCACTTAAATTGAAGAGAGCTATTAGCAGATCTTACTGTGCTGTCAGAATTCTTATTCATTTTTTTATAGGCAATGTCTAGAGTTTGGAGAGATGGTCAGAAGCATCCTGTACATATTTACAGACTCTTAACCACAGGTAATTTTTCAGTATGACAATAAATGAATAAATTTTGAAGTCCCCCACCCACAACAAAAGCTAATTTGTACTTCATTGCCAAGAAGGTTGTTATTTTGGTCTGCCTTTTTGGAAGGGGGTTTGTTTGGAAGGTGATGCTCAATATTTACTCTTGACTCTAGACTCAGGAATCACTCCTGGCTGTGCTTGGGAATCATGAGATACTGTGAATTAGCTTGGTCACATACAAGGCAAATGTCCTGCTGTACTGACACTCGGCCTCAAGAAGTCTTATTTTCTGTTATTCTAATAATTTTTGGGGTTCGGGTTTGTTGTTGTTGTTGTTTTGGCCATACCTGGCAACATTTAGGGGGCTCATTCTTGGATTTGTGCTCAGAAATTGCTCCTGGCAAGCTCAAGGGACCATATGGGATGCCAGGAATAGATCCTGGGTCTGTCCCGGGTCGGCTGTGTGCAAGGCAAATGCCCTATCGCTGTGCCCCTAATAAATATTCCTTCTCTTACAAAACTAACACACAAAGAGCAGAAAAAAAAATAATATATATATAATGAATGTTTTCTTTCTCTTCAAGGTACGATAGAAGAAAAGATCTACCAAAGACAGATCAGTAAGCAAGGTCTTTCTGGGACTGTTGTAGACCTAACCAAGACTTCAGAACATATTCAGTTTTCAGTAGAGGATCTTAAAAATTTGTTCACACTGCATGAGACTTCACTTTGTGTGACGCATGACCTGCTTGAGTGTGATTGTACAGAAGAAAGAGATCATGCAGGTGAGTTGTGTTTTTAATTCTGTGGCTCTGGAAAAATTAATGTGTCTCTTTCTAGTAGTCAGAAATACTTAAGAGGCCCAGAATATCAACTTACTGGTTTTGTTTGTTGACTTTGTCCTCTAGTTTCTGGTAGAAACTAGTTCCTCTCTGTTCTCTCTGCTTTTCCACAGTCTCTTCCCTTTAATAGCACTTCTGTGTCCTTCTCCAGGAATACTTGATCTTTCTTCATCTGCTTCCGTCTTGACTTTTCATTCTTCACATTTTGGTAAAGAGGTTCTGCATTAAGCCTAGTTGCTAGGTCATTCAAACACTTGCCTTGCACAGATTCAATCCTCAGCACTGCATAGGGTTCCCACCCCCAGTTCCCACAAGGAGTAATCCCTTAGTACAGAGGCAGGAATATAGCTGTATGTCCATCCCCCAACTCATACCCTAAAATGGAAGTTCACCTTCTCATCATATGTTAAAATCTTTATGAACTTAGATGCACTCCCTACCTCTGTTTGTAATGTAGAACCCCACCCCAATCCTTTATCTTCATTTTTCAAATCTAGAAAGCTTCTGACCAAAAAAAATTTTCCTTTATAAATTTGCAGTAAGGTTATTTGTGGCATAAATCCACACCTAATTTATTGTGAATTTATCATTAGAACTTATTTTAACCCATTTCATAAGAGTATTCTTATGATTTGGCCAGAATATTAATGAGTTCGATGAATTTTATGATGGTATGCTGTCACAGTAGTTTCCAATTTTTTTTTCTGAATATGTAAGCATCTGATTGTAGAAGTAAAGAATGTGGCCCTATAAAATATCTCTGAAAAAATAATATCCTTACTGTTTGTTTTCCTCACTAAACCATATGGTTCTTTTTATTTTTATTTTATTTTAGATTTTTTTTGGCCATACCCGGCAGTGTTCAGGGGTTACTCTTGGTTCTGTGCTCAAAAATTACTCCTGGCTGGCTCAGGGGACCATATGGATGTTGGGGATTGAACCAGGGTCAGCAGTGTGCAAGGCAAATGCCCTATCCACTATGCTATCGCTAGAGCCCTGGTTCTTTTTAAATCTTTTTTCATCAGGGCTGGAGTAGTTAGGACGTTTGCCTTGCACACAACCAACCCGCTTGATCTTATCATCTGATCTGGTGCTTCAACCTCTGCTAGGAGTGATGCCTGAATGTAGAGCCAAGAGTAACCCCTGATCACATTTGGTCATCGCCCAAAAACAAGCAAACAAAATGAAACTTTGTGCTGGGTCAGAGTGATAGCACAACAGAAAAGTTGTTTGCCTGGTACGTGGCTGGTCTGAGTTCAATCCCTGACATCCCTTATTCCCCCCACCCCCACCCCAGCCCTCTGGGAATAGTTTCTGAATGCAGAGCTAGGAGTAACCTCTGAACATCACCAAGTATGGCCCTCCCCACCCCCAAAGTCTTTTTAATCCCCTTCATTCTGCCCTGTGTGGTTATTGGCATTGTCAGTGTTGCTGCCTGGTGCACCTTTTCCCACTGTGCCACTAGTCAGTGATATTGAGGTACTCACAATTGCATATATCAAGTAGCAGTGTCCGTATACTTGGCCACAGCATCCTCTCAGCATTGTTCTCCTTTAGTTGTGTTGCTTGCAGACACACTCACCAGGGCTCACACTCTCAGTCCAGACTCACAACTTACAGTTTGTGGTACCCACTGAGGGTCACTGCACTGTTCATGCTCATATTAGCCAGGGGAAAGACCTCTTGATAATGGTGCTCACTAGAGGGCTGTCGTCCTTCCTTGATGCCTATGTCCACTTGTCTGTCCCCTGGAAGTCACATTTAATCCTAGGATTTGCTGGAAGAAGACACACCAGCCTCCACTGCAGGCTCTTGGATTTCTCTTTGTGGATGTAGGACAATAACTGGGGGCTGAATTCATGATCAATTACTTGGCAAGGCAGGTTTTAAGACCATTGTGCCACCCCTTAAGGTCTTCAGGCCTAAGCCATGAGGTTCTTGATGTCAGACATCACGTCTGGTTTTCTTTGCCATTTTCTCCCTAGTGCTTGAAAATGGTAGGAAACATTTTATAGGGATTTGTAGAAGAAATGAATTAACTGAATTTGTTGTTAAATAATCTGTTTATATCATAACATATTGTATAAGAAAGATATTTACTGACCTAAGGATTGCTTCGTTTCTTTATTTCTTTTAGATGATTCTCTGGAGAAACCTCTCTCCAGAAATTGTCCACTCCGTCCACACTGCCAGATACCTAACTCTCTGAAACCGCTCTCCATGTCTCAGTTGAAACAATGGAAACATTTTTCTGGAGATGATTTAAATCTTACAGATCCTTTTCTGGAAAAAATAAGAGAAAACGTGTCATTCTTTTTTCAGAATATAACTAACCAAAGGACTTCTATGTAATTAAATTATTATTAAATATTATTCCTCTTGCACCTCTTTAACTGTACTTTGGGTCTTTTTGTTTAGTTTGGAAGCGATATCCAATATTACTCAGGGATCACTCCTAGTCGGGTTCAGGGCCTTACCCCCTGTACTATCTCTCCAGCCCTTAAATAAATTAATACAGTAATTAAATGTAATTTTGAAATTTATTAGAATATATTTGTTGCAGAATTGTACAGTTTTGATACCTCGTCAAAGTTATTTGAAAGCTTAATTTTTATATAGAATCTCAAATGTTAAGACAGTAACATGCTTCTATATATTCATATAATAGTTTGGGGTTTGCTTGGTTTTAGTTTTGGGGCCACACCCATCAATGTTCATGGTCTCTTCCTGGTGTGATCCATGGAGGTCAGTCCTGGTGGTGCTCAGGAAATTACATGGGGGTAAGATTGAATCTTGGCCTCCCGCATGCAAAGCATGTTCTCTAGCCCTTTGAACCGTCTCAGGTTTTTGCTTATTGCTAGTTCCATTCCCAATGTACTTTGATTTAGTATCTACCAGGGCATTTTTTATAACAATGAAAAAAGTAAAATAGTTTCTGTCCATGGGGAATCAAATCCGATTAGGAATAAAAACAAAGATGTGAGATTGAGAAATGGGAAGTTTTAAATGTCATGTAATGCAATATTTGCATTGAAGTTGTTGAAGATGTTGCTTGTGAAGTTGCTGCTGGGACATTTAAGTGGAAGTTGTGGCCAGAAATGAAGGACCGTAGAAGACTCTAGGTTACTAAATCCTGTTGCAGACTTCAGCCCGAGTTAGGACCATCAGGACATTGGGACTGGTAGACTTCTGGGACCCTGTCTCCACAAAACATTGTACATTGAACAGCACTTCCACTGCTGTCATGGTAAGGGTTTTCTAGTGATTTTAGAGTGTTTGGGGCCCAAGAGATAAGCATGGCAGGTAGGGCGCTTGCCTTGCATGTGTCTGGCCCAGATTTGATGCTTACCATCCTATATGGTCCTTCAAGCCCCCCTGCACTGATCCCTGAGCACAGAGCAAGGAGTAAGCCCTGAGCATTGCCAGGTGTGGTTCCAAAAATAAAAAACAATAAAACATGATTTTAACATGCAAAATAAGCTTTAGAAGATAAATCTGGAAAGAGAAGCAAATACGATCTTTCTTTAGGGCTTCTGTGATCAACTTGGTTTCAGTTTTGTAAGACAATTTTTGGACAGAATTTTAGGTGGAGTCTCACTTAATGGCGCTCGTGAATCCTATGGAGCTGTGATTAACGCAGGGCTCCCACATATAAAGTATACCCTTATAGCCATCTCCCCAAATGTTTTCTTGAGATACTGAATTAAATACCTCAATTGTTTAACATCACATATGAGTTCTTTAGATTAATAATGCTCTACCTGGGAAGTTGCACATTTAGTGTTTATGGACTGGCACTCTGGAACATCTTCAATTTGCCATTGAAGAAGAAGCCAGCTAGTAACAAGTAAGTGATATCTATTCAGGGAGAAAGAGTACAGGGTGTGTGGTGCTTGACTTACACATACCTGACCCCCAGTTAGCTCCTCTGAGCCCCACCAGGAGTGATCGTAAACACAGAATCAGGAGAGAGAACCCTGAGGTACTTAGGCATGGCCTCTTCAATGTTACTTCTTCCAAAGGAAAAACTAAGGTAAATATTTATTTGATGGCTTACGTAAGAATTTCTCTTTGCTACTTGTGGGGAAAAACAAGTACTAAAAGTTTTGATTATGGGCCAAAACAATAATATAGTAGGCAGAGTACATGCCTTGCTCATGGCTGACCCTGAGTCCGTTCCAGCATCCTATTGGGTTCCCTGAGCCCAGAGTGCAGAGCCAGGAGTAATCACTGAGCATTTCCAAGTGTGACCCCAAAACCAAAACCAAAAAAGCAAATAGAAAAACCAGTCCCACATTTGTGGTAAGGTAGTCACTGGCTGAGAAGCACAGAGGATGGTCAGCCTTTGAGAACTGAGGAAATGTTTGTGCTTTGGGAGCCAGGACTTTGCAGCTATGGCACAACTCGTTTAATCTAGATGTTAAAGAGCTCCAACAAACAGATTGCGGGTATAAAATACCTTAGCAGATGCTCTTTCTGGGAAATTTATATTCATTCACTTTTCTTTCTGTTACTAGTCCCTAACGGCTGATTTTCTACCTGGCTTCCTCTTCCAAAATAAGGCCGAATTTTTTTTTAATTCCTTAAAAATTATATCACAGTGTGATTTAGCTTTAAAAGTAGAGTTGAGTTTCTTTCAGTCATATCATGTTTCAACATCCATTCCTTTACCAGTGTTCATTTCCTGCCACCAACTTACCCATTATCCTTCCATTTCCCCAAACCCCACAGACTTAACTCTATTCTAAACACTTTTCTCCTCTCTCCTTTTGCTCCTTACTTTCTTCCTTTTAGGTACTGTGATTTGCAGTCCTATTACTGAGTAGGTGTCACGCATATCACTTTACTTGCTTGCAGTTCCCTCTTCCACTAAGCTGATTCCTTTGTTACTGATGTGCTCCAAAATAACCACCAGGTTGCGTTAGGGATTGAACTCAGGGCCTCACACACATGCAAGTCAATGTGCTCTATCTATAATAATGTACCATTATTATATGTACACGCTCCATTAGGCTGAGTTTTTAGAAGACAGATTTCACCTTGCTCTAGAATTTGAGGCTTTGTATGGAAGAATAATTTAGCAGGCATATGAATAAATGAGTAGTGTCACTTCACCTTTTTTAAAAGATCAGGTTAGGAGCAAAGTGACTTTTAACTGTCTTCTGATAGCATGTAGGCTTCCTTTTGGTTTCCTTGATTATCAAACTGATGTTAAAACTGACAAAATTACCAGTATGATGAATATTTTTGAATTTTTTAAATTTAAACACTGGTTACAAGGTTTTTCATTCTACAGGTTGTTTTTTTTTTTAAACAGATAAAGTTCATAATTGAGTTAAAATCAGATGATGTACAATATTGTGCATTTCCCACTACTGGTATCCCCAATTTCTCTCATCTACCCTCCTATCTACCCTCTGCTACCTGCTTCTGGGGCAAACATTTTCACACGCACTCTTTTCTGTGACAATAAGATGACAATTAGGAGAACCAGTCCATGCTAGGAAGCTTACCACAGAGAGAAGAGTGTAGTTAGAGCAGAGAAGGGTCTGTTGTGAAAGGGGCACTCCTTCGTTAACAGTATTGCAAGTCACATCCCCGCCAGCACTGATTGATTGTTCTTGTTCTTTGTGATGTGTGCCAGTCTCTGTGGTGTGAGATGGCACCTTATTGTGTTGATTTGCATCTCCCTGATGATTCGTGATGTGGGCATTTTTTTTCATGTGTCTTTTGGCATCTGAAGGAAGATTGGATATGATTTGGCACAAAAGGATGTTATTTTTTTTCTTCCTTTTTTATGAAAAGGGGCTTTTCGGCTTTAGATATTTCCCTTTGACACTCTTCTACATCTGACCTTTGTGCTTTGCTTCAGACCATTTCACCTCAGTCCCTGAGATCCTTTGTCCAACAAATCAATAGTAATTCCAAGGACTGTTTTAACGATGATAAACCACAACAAAAACTAAAAAAACAGGGGGGGTGCGGAGAGATAACATGGAGGTAGGGCATTTGCCTTGCATGCAGAAGGACAGTGGTTCGAATCCCGGCATCCCAAATGGTCCCCTGAGCTTGCCGGGGGCAATTTCTGAGCATAGAACCGAAAGTAGCCCCTGAGCGCTGCCGGGTGTGACACCCTCCCCCCAATAAAACTACAAAAAATTCTATTGATTGTTATTTTACACTTAGTAGGAAACCTGAAGGCCTCATTTAATCTTTGTAAAATTTCTTAGATTTGTGTAAAAATACACAAGTAGGGGGATGGAGCGATAGCATAGTGGGTACGATGTTTGCCTTGCATGCAGCCAACCAGGTTGATCCCCGGCATCCCATATGGTCCCCTGGGCCTACCAGGAGTGATTTCTGAGGGCAGAGCCAGGCACACACACCTCTGTGCCTCTGGGTGTAACCCCCCCAAAAACAAACAAAAGCCACAACAAACCCCACAAATATTCTGAGTAGGAAGATAATGAAAATCCAGCAAAGCAAACCCTTCCCACACCCCAAAATAAACCACCCCAAACCATTCCTTTATTTATTCATTTTTGTTTGTTTGTTTTTGGACTACCCTGGTGGTGCTCAGGGATTACTCCTGGCTCTGTGCTCAAGAATTACTCATGGCAGTGTTCAGGGGACCATATGGGATGCTGGCGATTGAACCCATGTTGTCTGTGTGCAAGGCATCCTACCCACTGTGCTAACACTCCACCCCTCAGGCGGAAGGCCATCTCAGTTGCCTACCCTTTATCTTTGTTTGAACAAATAAATATTTGCTACACAATTTTTTTACCATCACAGAACAATAGAAATAATATTTATAATTGACTTCATATATTCAATTGTACCATTCTTCTATCATAGGCTGTTCAGATGACAAACTCACAGGACACAAAAGGCTGTATCCAGCTTTATGTTTACTTTTCATTAAGAAAATATAGAAGCCGGACCAGGGATTTCATACTTTGTATGTGGGAGGCCCACGTTCAGTCCTTAGTTCTGTGTGGCTCCCTGAACTCTACCATGAGCCACACTAGTGGAATCCTTGAGCACTGAGCTAGGAGTTGCCCCTAAGTGCTGCTGATTATGGCCCTAAACCAAAAAAAGAAAAAGTAGAATTTGTACCCAAAAAGTGTGTGTTGCAAACACAGATATATCACAACTCTGTATAAAAAGTTAAAAAAGAAGAAAAAACCTTGGACCACAGTCAGCTGGGCTCAGGAGTTACTCCTGTCTCTGTTCAAGGATCATTCCTGATCGGGATCAGGAGACCATTTTCAGTGGTGTTTGGGAATCACACTGGTCATCCACAGATAACTTCTGTCCTATATATCTGGCCCCATAATAATTTATTAATATGCAGTTTCTACCTTATGGTTGAAATATTCTTGTTATTTACTCTGTATTTGGACTATATATAACAGACAAAACTGGGTCTGGACATTTCATTGACTTCTACCTTTCAGTGGTTTTGAAATCAATATGGATGCCATGATAGCCCATATCTTGTCATGGATGGACTTGGTTTGGGTCTACTGGACTTGGTACTGAACTGTCCAGCGGTTAAGCTTCATGTTTGGAGACATGTGCACAGAGACCTTGTGCTTTCTATAATCAAGTTTCAGTTTCCTCTCTTTGGGAAGGAATCTCTTGTTTGGTTTGTTTTGGGGTCACAGCCAGGTGTGTTCAGGGATTACTCCTGGGGCTTAGGGGAACATATGGGTTGCTGGGGATCTAACCTGGACTAGCCACATGCAAAGCAAATGACTTGCCTACTATACTGTTGCTCTGTCCCAGAGTTTCCTTTATTGAATCAACATGTACATAAGATGAAGCCATGGTAGTAAACAATTGAGCATTTTACCATATACTTACTGTGGCAGAGCTATCATCCCTAATTCCAAAGCATTTTACTATTCCAAAGAGAAGCTTATGTCCTAATAGGAGAGGGAGACCTCTCCCCCCACCCTAACTTTTTAGGAAGGGTTTGTGCCTCACCCAGTGTTACTAAAGGTTTACTACTGTCACTGTGCTCACAGCATACTCCCAGCAGTACTTGGGGAACCATATCTGATGCTAGGGATCAAATGAGTTGACTGTGACTTCTTGTAATACTTCTCTTGACTCTTGGCCATTTTTATCCTTTAGACTAAACCATTGAAGGAAGGAGAATGACTGGACATTTTTTTTATTTTAAATATTTTTTATTGTGACCAATGTGAATTACAAGTCTTTGACAGTTATATTTAAGTGACAATGAATTAGGGCCATTCCCATCACCAGTGTTGTCCTCCCTCTGCCCCTGTTCCCAGCATCCCCCCCCCCACCTCCTCCGTTTGCACTGGACTGCCAGTGTAACAGGTCCCCTTTGTATATAACTTGTTGTAGACTGGTTTATCTTGATTCTGTTGTTGATGACTTTGGGTTTGGTGTTTAGGTCTGATTATTTTTTATTTCCACTCAATGTTCATGTGACTGCTCCTGGTACCATCTACTTTTTTTTTTTTCTTCCCTCAATTTATGAGGCAGAACAAGATGATTCAAGCTCTGTGGTTCTGTTTGGGAAGAAAAAAAAGAAAGCTGGGAGGAGCCCTCCTAGAAGCTATAAATATAAATTTAAAAGAAGAAAGAAAAAGGAAAAAAAACAAGCACAACAACAACAAAAACAAAACAAAACAACCAACATCAACAACAATTAAAACAGCAACAAGAAAGAAGAAAAAGGGGGGCTGGTGTGGCAAGGTTTTGTGTTTTTTTTTTTTTTTTTTTTTTAAGGAATCGACTCAGGCGACTAGCAAGCCTGAAATTAGATAAACAACCCAGCAAGGCAAATCCAAACTTGTATGTGACTAAACAGATGGAAACAATGGTCTAAGTCAATACAAAATTATCTGTCAGTCATTTGTTTTTACTTATTTGTTTATACCAGCTACACAGTAGTCACTAGATTTCAAGGACTGTTCTTAGTGTTTTTGATATATTGACTTCAATGTATTTGTGATCATTGAAGATTCATATTCTACATACAAATATATTATTAGCTCTCACAAAATGTATATGTACATATATGGTTATTAATATAGATTAAGATTTATTTTATTTGGTTTGTTTCCCAAGTCCACGTCTATTTTCTTTGGTTTACTATCTTTCTGTTTTCTTTTTTTGGGGGGGGTCACACTCAGTGATGCTCAGGGGTTATTCCTGGCTCTGTGCTCAGAAATCACTCCTGGCTCAGGAGCTCCAAGTCTGTCCGGCCCCTCTGTTTCTTTCTTTCTTTCTTTCTTTCTTTCTTTCTTTCTTTCTTTCTTTCTTTCTTTCTTTCTTTCTTTCTTTCTTTCTTTCTTTCTTTCTTTCTTTCTTTCTTTCTTTCTTTCTTTCTTTCTTTCTTTCTTT
>PVKC010008340.1:0-28228 GCA_004027635.1 Crocidura indochinensis | reverse complement strand
CTTTTTACCCAAAAATAATTTAAACTCATGTTCAGGAAAAAGAGAAAAAATAAATTAAATTGGAGGGGTCGGAGCAGTGGAGCAAGCGGTAAGTGGTTTGCCTTGCATGCGCTAACCTAGGACTGACCGTGGTTCAATCCCCTGGTGTCTAATATGATCCCAGAAGCCAGTAGTGATTTCTGAGCATAAAGTCAGGAGTAACCCCTGAGTGTTACCAGGTGTGGCCCCAAAACCAAAAAAAAAAATTTGGTAATAAAACTTATATAGAAGTATCAAGTTAGTAATCCCCAGAGTAACAACTAAGGACAAGCAAAACAAATGCACATTTTAAAAAGAAAATAAAGATATGTATAGTGTATCCTATATTTTAAGTTGCCCAAATCCAAATGAAAATAAGCAGTGATCAGACTTTTAAAATAGCAATATGTTAACTCAGACAGATTTTCTCCACCACCCAACCCAATCAAAATATTTGAAAACCTCTTGTTTGTATTGAACTTTTATTTAGAATAGAAATAAATCTTATTTTAACAGCTTTATACTTAAAATATAAAGAATTTTGATTAATCATATATATTCCTTTGGGATTTTTTTTGGAAGAATTGGTTAGAATTTTTTTTTTTTTTGGTGAGGTCACACCCATTGGTGCTCAGGACTTACTCTCAGCTCTGCACTCGGGATCACACGTAGTGGGGCTCTGGGGACCATATGGGATGCCAAGATTTGAACCCTGGTAAGCTTCATGCAAGGCAAGCATTTTATCTGCTGTACTATTGCTCTGGCCTTAACCCAGTGATCTTTTGAGAATATAAGAAATGTAATGTGTGTGGTTCCAAATGAGTCCTCATCAACTTGGCATTCTGCTCCTAGAACTAATTTAAAAGAATAGTGAAGCAATTTATTTTACCACATATTCCTATTTGCTCATATCCCCAGACAAAGTGATATTCTCTTACATTTGCTCCTTATTTAGAATGACCCCTAAACCCACCAGGTGTTGATGTAATCTAAAAATCCATAAAAGGAGAACAAACTTCTTAAACTTCCTTTCAAATATACTATATCTTAAGGGCTTACTATCCAGGATATATAAAGTACTAGAAAAGATTAACAAAAACAAATTCAAACGTTCTTTCAAAAATGGTAAGGGGGGGGTTGGAGTTGTGGTGCGAGCAGTAAGGTCCATGCTAACCTAGGACAGACTGCAGCTGGATCCCTCTGTGTCCCATATGGTCCCCAAGCCAGGAGTGATTTCTCAGCGCATAACCAGGAATAACCCCTGACCTGAGCATCACCAAGTGTGCCACCCCCAAAAAATTGGTAAGAGGAGGGACCTTAGAGATAACACAGCCCACAGCCATAAGGCATTTATTTGCCTTGCATACTGCCAACCCAAGACAGACCAGGTTCAATTCCCGGCATCCCATATGCTCCCCTGAGACAGCCAGGAGCGATTTCTGAATTTATGCAGCTGCAAAGAAAGATAAACATCATTCAATTTGGGGCAAGAGCGGTGGTCAGGCGGTGGGGTGTTTGCCTTTCAAACAGCTAACCTGGAACGGACCGCAGTTCAATCCCCCACACGTTCCATATGGTCTCCCAAGCCAAGAGCAATTTCTGAGTGCAAAGCCATGAGTAACCACTGAGCATCACCAGGTATGCTCTCTCCTCCAGACCCCCCCCAAAAAAAAATGATTCAATTTGCTGCAAAGTGGTTGGAACTATAAGAAGTCATGTTGAGTAAAGTAAAACATAAGATGAAAGACAAACACAGGATGATCTCACTTAATATAGTATATAAAATAATTGTACTGAGAAATGGAATTCAGTAAGGGAGGATGGCTCTCTCATCCTTAACTTCAGAAACTAGGAAAGGGAAGGGCAGAGAAAAATGAAAGGTGGAAAGGAAGAAGATGAGAAAGAAGAACAATTTAAAAACATGAATGTGGGTTTTGGGTGTAACTGGAGATGTGAGAAAGTGGTACACTATACAATTCAAAGCATGGACTCAACAATACTGAAAACATAAGATCTAAGCTTATTCTACAAAAATTTAATGTGCCTGCCAAGATGACAAGCAGTGCATAAGGGTGATTGGTTGAGGAATGAGGGATGGCAGAGTATGGGAGACTAGTGATAGTAGTTGACTCTGGTGGTGGGATTGATGATAAAATATTATATGACTAAAACTCAACTATCAGTAACTGTAAATAATGGTTCTTTAATTAAATTTTAAAAATTAAATATACTGGGGCCGGAGAGATAGCATGGAGGTAAGGCGTTTGCCTTTCATGCAGAAGGTCGGTGGTTCAAATCCCAGCATCCCATATGGTCCCCTGAGCCTGCCAGGAGCAATTTCTGAGCATAGAGCTAGGAGAAACCCCTGAGCACTGCCGGGTGTGACCCAAAAACCAAAAGTAAATAAATAAATATACTATACCTCAAGTTAAAATGCATCATTTCTATAGTTGCTGGAAAAATACATTTCAAATACTCATCCCTAAATGTCTTCTCAGGACTCTAAGAACTCTCTCTAGGTTAAATTCTGGAGAATAAATTAACCCACTTTCTTGAAATTCAGTATGAAGTTTCTCATTCACTACTCATTCTGGTTACTTCAAAGTCATCTATTTTATTATAGTTGCTTACTAGTATATAATATGAATAGAAAGCAAATTCTGTAAAGCTGTCACCTTCCATGATCAAAGACTTAACTTAGGGTATTGTTAAAGTTAAATTCATTTTTGCTAAAACACATATATACCCAAAAAATGGAAAGAGCTTCATTTAACAAATAATAAACTACCTATAAAGAAAATCCACAAGCTAGATCACATAAACTGATAGTTTCTCAAACGTATAAATAATGGAGATGATCGTAGAAGCAATCATTTCTTTAATCACAAACATTCTTTCCTCTCTTAGTAAAGAAACCCCCAGTTATGTGCTAGCACTTTCCAAATATTGCATCATAAAACAAATGAGTATCTCTGAGTAAATTCTTATTGTTCTTTTTTCTCATTGTTCAAATAAGAGAAACAAAATTCAATGTTGTTAGTAACTTAAGCACATGCCACATGAACAGATTTCTTTGATTTGAAAGTCTGTGTACAGTGTTTGACTTTATTACCACAACCCAGTAATACTGGGGGATGAACTGGTCACCCCCCAGCACAGAACTCAGATGTCCACAGATCAAATCCAGGCCTCCAATATGGAGAGCATGTATTCAGCCATCAGAGTTATTTCTCTGCCTCTGTGTGTATATAACTTTGACTACACCAAAACCTGTTGCTTTCAACCTTAGTTCCAGGACACCCTAAATTGTTACTTCTTCCCAGGGCCAAATGCTAATCTTATCTGATGGTCAGACCAGCCCACAGTTGGGAAGAGTCTGTGGTTGCTAATTAAAGTGAACTAGGGAGGGAAGGGAGAGAGGTTCAGCAAGAAAGACACAGCTTGGAGAGATGAGAGAGACAGGATAGATGCAGGAGCAGGGAAATGCTTAGCTTAGAAGCCATGTGAGATATGCAAATGGGTGTTAGGGCCTAAATAAAGCTGGATGTCTCCTGATTTCTCTACTGACTGCTTGTGGGTCATTTCCTCGCCTTCACACTGATATCTACAGACCTGCTGTAGGGGCTGCAGGCACCAGTCTGGCAGAGAAAGGCCTCACCATCCACCTTCCATTACTAGGACTTTATAATTAATAATTAATACGACACCTAATATCTCAGTTTTTCTCTTATAGCATAAGCTAGTATCCAATATTTCATAAATTTCTTGTATTTACTCTTTGCACTTATGTACGTGTATCATCAGTGAGCCTTACAAATATATATGGAATCATAAAAGGGGACATTAGTGAGGTTCTTTTAGGAAGCATAATAATCTGGTCTGTAAGTGCTCTGTAGTAAACTCTTGTTTCCTTGATGAGTTGAGCAAGTTTTGAGAGGAATTTCCAATGAGGAAAAAAAAAAACTCTTTCCATATAGGAAACAATTTCAATACAGATAGATTGTTGTTGGTGGTGGTGTTTTTACAGAAGTTGACATTTTAGGAGTTAGCTTCTTAACTGAATGTTATGACCTCCATTGTGGACACTGAGAAGAATCACAGAACCTTATGAGACAGTTGCTGAATGCTTAGAATCAAATTGAATCTTAGAAAACTCAGTGGTTATGACAAAGTATCTCAGATACTAAGTCAAAAGTAGTTGGGACTATACCACACTGTCCCTTTGAAAATACATGAAACTATGAAACTTGTTCTTTTTTTAATCTCACCAAATTCAGTTTTGCACTTTCAGTTAGATCTTTCTGTGGATTTTATATAACAGGTATTCGGTATTAGTCCTCAACCTTGTGTCTCCCCTGTCCATTACAACCTCATCTGTCCTATTATCTGCTCCGTTCAATATATCTGTCTACCTCAATCATTCCATCCATAAAATGGGCTTAATAATACTGGCCCTCATTTACCTTGAACAAATTCTACAGGGAAAAATAAGATTATAAATTAAATTTCTTAGTGATTTTTATAAGAAAGCTGCCTTAGAAATGTAGGCATGTTATTTCTCCATAGAAAAAGCAAAATATATTAGGGTTTGCACAATGTTGCTGCCTGCGATTTTTGCTCTTTTTAACCCTAGGCAGAAGGACCACATTAATTCCAGTCCCTAGGTGAACCTTTTATTTCACTTTCCACTAGAAGAAAAAAGTTACTTTGCAAAGAAAAGAAAGAAAGAAGAAAATGTAGTATTCCCAAACCTCATTTACGGAACATTCTGTTCTCCAAATTACAGCACAGCAAGCAGGCAAGTGGGAACTTTTAGAATCCTGCATCCAAGCCGGTTCCACACAGCACCCACTAATACAAAATGGCTTTAATTACTTTAATATAAATCCTGGAAATGTGCAGATGGATTGTAATAATTATGCAAAACTGCGATGGTCCTTTATAGAAACACAGATCTTGCTAGCTTAAAAGAGAATGAAAGGAACACAAGTTCAACACAATATGTCAGGAAGCATATCTCCTAGAAGTCCTGTATTTCAAATGCCAAGCTGTACGTTTCATCTGATGTGGCAGTTGTTATGGAAACTATGCTTTTTGATTGAATAGCAGAATAAATATCTACCTAAATCAGCACGATGGTCTAGTGCATAAATTAAGAACTCTAAGACAACAATTTCTTGGAGTTCTTTCTTGAGATAAATTTGAAAAAAATATATATATACACATATACAAAATCTATTATAAGTTTAAATTGTTCTGAACTGTATACTCTTTTTCATCTTTTTCATCCAGAATAGTTAAACCTCCTTTGCTCCTATTGTATGTCTGCGTTTTGTGTGTGTGTGTGTGTGTGTGTGTGTATGTGTGTACATCTTTGTCTGAATGTGATTTTCCAAACACATTAACTTAAACACTTATACTCTTAAGGTTAAGTAAAATTTAAAAACCTCATGCTTTGCAGATAGGACAAACTATTTTTTTAAAATCACATTTTTTCATGTTATAAATTAGAACAGGAGAATCTTTGAGAAATGAATGTTGAACTATTATCATTGTCATTTTTAAATCAAGTGAGTCAGATATGACTATAGAACAATCCCCAGGCATTAAAGAAAGGTCAGTTAAACAGGTTTTTCATATTTTCTTGAGTCAAATATTAGACTGTTATTGATTCCTATTGATATTAACAAACTTCCATAAATCATAATACAAATAATTGTATCTTTCTGTGTAGATATATTTCACCCATTAACTGATTTAATTAAAAGAGCACAATATAAAGTGCGAAGTAAAACATATTGAGGTCTGTTTTCTTCACTTATATTTTGCATGGACTGATATACCAAAGAAAAAAAGTGTGGGTGCAACAGGCACCCATATCACAAACTTCTCCATAATGGGCATGCATTCGCCCATTGGATCAACATCTTTCAATTTATTAACATGACAAAGGATACAATTATTTTGGATATGCCTGAATGCAATTTTCATTAACTTTGCAATGATTTATTAACAAAAGTGTCAGGAATGTAATAAAAGCAGCAGGACTCCTCAAAATGCCAAAATAAAAAAAATGAAGAATACAGCAGAATTTCCCAACACGCCTTACGGCATCAGGTCAATAAGGTTGCCTGATTCCATCAAAAGCATCACCATGGTGAATGAACTCTGCAATTAACAAAGAGTAAGCACAAAAAATGCTAATATCTCATTTGAATGTAATTATGCACAGATTACTGTTCACTGAAACAAGAAAAGGGATTTTAATTGTCATCCAAAGTTACATGCAAACCCTGAATTCTAGTTAACTTTTTTTTTTTTGGTTGAGGAGTTTGTATGAAAATAAAGCATGCAGTTCACAAATTCTTATGTTCAGGGACATTGTAAAAGGCCCTGCCTTTGTTTAAGGGATACAACTTGCAAAGTTTTAAAATAGCATCATTCCATGAATGTTGGCAAGGTTAGTTTGTAATAAGTTTCATCATCGTTTGCATTTTAATATTATTTGATCTCATTTACATGTTTAAATTTGTTCCTGTAATAAAATTCATTAGTATGTTTATCATAACCACATAATGAATATAGCCCTTATGTAAAATAAAAAATTGAAAGTACATTAGAGACATTACAAGCTGTTTGAAATTACTGTGCTTTGCATATTATACCTTATTAATTAAATTATAAATTATTTATTTATGTATTTCTTTAATCAGGGGCAAGCACTAGAACAATATTATATTAGTCTAAGAAACACAATACAACTCATAGCTAATTCACACGTGGGCCAATTTTACGTAGAGGCATGCAGATCCATTTTGCCATGGGGTGGTGAATGCGACTCCCCCTGCTGAGCATCAAGGGATGACTAGAAATGTTTCTTGTGCAAGTTAAAAATTTCACTTGATACTATACTATCTCTCCTTGCTTTATTATTTTATTAGTATAATTTGATCACATATGCAGATGAAAGTGAAGAGAAAATAGTTATAGGAGTTGATACAATTTCCATTATATTTGGAGGCCACGAGAAAAGAAAAGCATCATACTATTCTTTTGACTTCTTTGTCAGCAGAGATAGAGAATATGAATAAGAGCAAATAAAAGAATGAGAAAGATTATATTATACACCCAATGTTTGGGGAAACTGGGCTATCTTTTATCATTTAAAATTATAAGATGGTGTATAAACTTCTTTTCTGTTTCTGAGTAACACTGAAGTGCTTAGGAATTTCTTTTGACTCTGTACTGAGGGATCATTCCTTGCATTGCTGGGGCCATCAGGGAGACCAGGAATTAAGCTCAGTCAGCCACATGTAAATCAAGCTCCCTATTCTC
Source organism: Crocidura indochinensis (assembly GCA_004027635.1). Classification (NCBI taxonomy): domain Eukaryota; kingdom Metazoa; phylum Chordata; class Mammalia; order Eulipotyphla; family Soricidae; genus Crocidura; species Crocidura indochinensis. Next base: position 20,875 of record PVKC010008340.1, on the reverse strand, counting down.
TTGCTCTAGTCCATGAATTGGTTTTCTAAGTCCTAGTTTGAATATTTATTTGAATACCTACAACATACATAAAAGATTCAATTGTTGTGATAAGTCAGTAGTTTTATCTTCATGGTCAGACATGATGAGCTGCATACATATACTAAGGAGGCCTGAAGTACTGGGTAGATGTTGGGATGCAAAAAAAGAGGAACATTCAGTAAACCTCCTGGTGTATCAATGGGGTGAGTTTTAATGTCAAATATTATGTAATCTTGTGAAGATTGTAATATTCTCCCTCCAAAAAGATGTCGCCCTAGATACACAAGCGTTTCTTTAGCTACACTTCAATTCTAGGGAGATTGAGTTGTTTCTAGATTCTGGCTATTGAAGTAGAGCTGCAATAAATTTAGGAATGCAGAGGGCTAGAGTATATCCCTAGGATATATAATATATACATAGATATATATTTAGAATATATAGGAGTGGTGTTGATGAATCATATGGTAACTCAATTTCTCATTTTTTGAGTAATATCCAAATTGTTTTCCAAAAGGAAGAACCAATCTACATCCCACCAGCAGTGAATAAGAGTCCCTTTCTCCCTGCATCCACATCATCACTGGTTGTTCAGTTCCTTGTGATGAGTGCCAGTCTCAGTGGTATGAGATGATACCTCATTGTTGTTTTGATTTGCATCTCCCTAATGATTAGTGATGTGGAGCATTTTGTCATGTGCCTTTTGGACATTTGAATTCCTTCTTTGAGGAAATGTCTATTTATTTCTTCTCCCCATTTATTAGATGAGGTTAGATGTGTTTTCTTGCTAAATTCTATCAGTGGTTTGCATATTAGATATTAACCCCTTACTGAAGGCTTAATGAGATTGATCAAATTCTACCTCACTCAGAATATGCCTTGTAGCTCATTGGTTGGAAACATCTTTGAATGTAGCACCTTGGATTGGTGTTCAGACCACCTGGTCCCTCCTCCAGGTGTGGTTATTTCCCTTAGTTTAAATACTTAAATTGTGGGAAGACAGCTCCAGACTTTCATAAAGCTGGCTACTTCTAAGGAGCTAAAGACAAATGTATGGGAACTCCTGAAACTCCATTTCTTCCACCGTGTGTGCATGGAACTATTCTCCAGATCGGCGTTCACTGGCAGACTAACATCTCTCCAGTGCTTTGGTGTTAGAACCCAAGGATGATTTTATTCTATTGCTTATCTAATGGTTATTGAGTGAATAGTTTCTCCCATTCTGTAGGTTGTCTTTGTATCCCTGTCAACTTTTCTTTTGAGGTGCAGAAGCTTCTCAGCTTAATGAAGTCTCATTTGTTTATCTTTGCTAGACAGAAATTGGGGACATTCATGATGGGAAAAGTGCATTGGTGAAGGATGGGGTATATTATTTGACTGAAACTCAATTATGAACAATTTTTTTTGGTTTTTGGGCCACACCCAGCTGTGCTCAGGGGTTACTCCTGGCTATCTGCTCAGAAATAGCTCCTTGTAGACACGGGGGACCATATAGGACACTAGGACTTGAACCAACCACCTTAGGTCCTGGATTGGCTGCTTGCAAGGCAAACACCACTGAGCTATCTCTCCGGGCCCTAATTATGAACAATTTTATAACCTCAGTGCTTGCTAACTCACAGACATGTTTTGAGGACTAATTATATTCATATTCAACTATTTCACATGTTCACGTAATATATATTCAATAAATGTTCACTCCACTACTGTTTATGTGAACATTGTGCCAGAATATCTCTGTCTCAAAATTCCACAAGTATTCCTGGCATGTTGAAACTGATTTATTTTGTGTTTTTTTTTTGGGGGGGGGGCATATTAGGTGATGCTCAAAGGTTACTCTTGGCAATGCACTCAGAAATCGCTCCTGGCTTGGGGGACCATATGGGACGCCAGGGATCTAACCACGGGCACAGAGAAGGCAGATGCTGTAATTACCACTTGCGCCACCACTCGGCCCCGAAACTGATTTTTAATAGATATCAACCTTGATACAGGAAAAAGGAAGCTAAATACCAAAAAGGGAATTATTCCAAGTAACTAATAATAGAGACTCATATAGGTTAGTTACAAAATTTTCCCTAAATGATCATTTTAGTATTTTTATTTTCTCTATTATTTTTTGCTTGTTTGGGGGACACACCTAGAGATACTTATGGATATACTTTTACATCTGCACTGAGAAATTGTATATGGGATGCTGGAGAACCCAGAAAAATCCAGCCAAACCCAGGTTGGATGTATGCAAGTCAAAATGTCTACCCCACTGTATTATTGCTCCAGCTCCTCTTCATTGGTTTTTAATTCAGAATGAAATTCCCTCAGGTTTTATAGTTACCAAAACTTGAAAAACACCAGAAAATAATAGATAAATGAAACAATAGCATTAAAAACTGCAGGACGTGGAGAAGTCCACTTTTTTTTTACCCCCAGTTTTCCTCCTGTCCTCTCCGCTGCCCTCTCCCTGCCTGCTTCTGTGGCATATTCTCTGTGTGTGTTTCTCCCTCCCTCTCTCTCTCTTTCTCTATCTGTTTTCCCTGTCTCTCTATATATATTCGTTTTCTCTTCTTTTTTTATGCATGTGGTTCTATTTTTTTAATCACCCAAAAAAGAGTTCTAAGAAGAAATCCCCCTTCTGGCACCCCAATTTTAAACTTACAATCAAAGAACGATAAAACAGAACCATGTACGATTACTTACCCCCAAGACCCCAGATTGCAGTACATTATAAATTTTCCTAGAGGTACACAAAGCATTCTAAAGCCATAAAATTTATGTAACTCCTTAAACTTGAAGACATAGTAGTTTTTTACATTTCCATACACTTGCAAATTAGTTCAAGTCAACCTCAAAAGTTTAAGTGGTTTTTTTTTTAAGGTTTAGAGTCAGAGGAGCACAGTAAAAACAGTGCTAGAGTGGCAATTATCATTAGCATAGGCCCACCAAAGTATGGGGGACATGGAAAGGAAAAACCTTGACCTAAGTACAAGGAGACCCTACCCCTGAAGTTTCCTGACATAAGACCAACTCTAGGCTCCAGGTAAACCAATTTGTCCAATTCAGGTCATTGTCTGTAGTGCCAATACAATTTTATTTTTCACACAGTCTCTGTTGTTGGTTTAATGTTTCTGTATTGAAGATCCTGGAATCAGGATGGTGCAGAGTGTCATCCAACCTCAACTCACAATTAAAGGGCAATGAAGAAAGCCCTGTCCAGTACACAGGTTGTTGTTGTTGTTGTTGTTTAAATCTTCTCAGTATCAAGGGAAGACTCTTTTGAGTAAATTGATGTCAAAGCAGCAGTAGGGTCTTCCCTGGTAGAGGATTGCTTCCAGGTGATGTCATAGACAACTTTAGATGTTTCATAGATGGCTTCCCTGGTTCAGGGGTGAATGGAGAATGCCCAAACCTCTGAGGCCTGTGCCAGGTCATCATGTCAATGTTCACGGTGTAAGGTTCCATTGCATCACAAGGTTTGTGTGTTCCTATCTCTATTAGACAAGAACTTATTTGTATGTATAATATTTTCCATTTTAATGTGCCCATGCAAACAAGGAATAATGCCACCTAGCATTATTAGCATATATGGGGACCGCAAGAACAAGTCCAACAATCCCTGTGACCTAGTTCAAACATAAGCATTAAACTGAGGGACTCTTTCACCAAAATTCCTTATTGAACAGTTCACAAAGAGGAATAAAGATAAAAGTGGGGAAAATAAACAATCTAACTTAAGACAGTGGGCACAATTGTCACCGTTTAAGGGGATATTCAATAATAGCTATAGCGGTTGAGGGAATATATCTACAATATTCAAAGGAGATATGCATGTCCCTTTTATGTCATTAGAAATAGTCGGGAGAGGGTGCTGAATCCTGGACACTTTTGTCTGTGAAGCCTGCAAAATGACTCCCTGCAGTTCAATATAGGGAAATGCATTTGAGTGGGAACTAATCAGAAACCTAGTATGGTAGCAAACACACTTACAAAATGAAAGAAGGAAAAGGTCAAGAGGCCGCTGAGAGTAAACAAGTCAGAAAAGAGTACTTGTTTCATCCCAGCCTGAGAATATATATTCAAACTAAAAATGAGAGGATGGACTTTCAGGCTGGGAGAGGTCCACTTCTTAATGTCTGCTATTTTAACAAATACTTTGGCAGATAGCTAAAATGAAAACACATCTGCATTTGTTTCTTATCACCAATCTAACTCTTTTCTAGTTTTCCTACAGTTAGATAAGAACCATGTAACTAAGTTCTGGCTAGATAAATAGTTATAAGCTAGAAGTGATATGAATTATTTCTAACCCTCCACTCTAAAAAGTCCTCAAATCTCCCATACTATTTATTGTTACCCTCTTTGTATAGATACAATGTACCAACCAAGCGAAACGAACCTTTTGAAAGTAGGTTGGGATAGGCTATGGAATAAAAAGAAATGCACTTTAAATGACTAAAACAAAATATTCCTCCATCATAACAACTGTAAAACTTTCTGTTCTACCTTTGAGAATTCATAGTGTTTGTTTCAACAGTTAATGCATTCTGACCAGAACTTGCTCATAATAAAAGGAAATAGCTTTAGTTACCTTAAAAATAAGTCTTAATGTGGGGTTATAAATATAGAATTAGATTTATGTCAGAATGTTAAATGAATTTTATGAAGATGGCATGTGAAATTATATTAATGATGAATTTTCTCAAGTATGATGTTTTCTTTTTAGTATATACATAACCTTCCTTTATTAACTAGTTCTTGAGGGATAGTAGGTCTCAATGATATATAAGTTCAATTTTAAGGTTTGTTGTTATTGATTTGATATATTTATATATCAACATACTTTTTAAAATTTTTTCACACATGCCAGGAAAGTGTGACTTACAAATCTGACCTTACAGTGTTTTCTTTTTTTATTTTAATAATTTTTTGTTTTTGTCCTATACCCAGCTATGTTCAGGGTTACTCCCAGTTCTGTGCTCAGAAATCACACCTGGCAAGCTAAGGGGCCCACATGAGATGTTGATTGAGCCCAGATCAGGTTCATGCAAGGCAAATGTCCTACCCATTGTGCTATTGCTCTGACCCCAACCAACTAAAAGCACAGGAATAGATATTGTGTTTTTTAGTTTGGCTACCATGCCCAAAAGTGCTCAGGACTTAATCCGGGCTCTGTGTTTAGGGATCACTCTGATGAAGTTCAGGGTGCTACATGGAGTGATAGTGATTAAATTTGGGTCAACACCCTACTCTCAGTACTGTATCTCCAGTCCAATATATTGCATTTTTAAGAAGCTCTTTATAAATACTGCAGATTAGACAAGAAATAATTGGTAAATAATATACTAGTATATATAGAAAGAAATTTATTATGTGGAAGTTAGAGTCACTAATAAGAGGTTTTTGTGAAGACATATTGCTGATCAATGTGCTGTATTTTCATGAGGACAACATTTTAATCAAAAATCTATCTACCCCTACCTATGTACTACTTCTGGTTTAAGAGCTATCAGTAGGCTACATATGAAGAATAGATAAAGAAGGCTGTTAACGGGGCCCGGGAGATAGCATGGAGGTAAGGCGTTTGCCTTTCATGCAAAAGGTCATCGGTTCGAATCCTGGTGCCCCATATGGTCCCCCGTGCCTGCCAGGAGCAATTTCTGAGCATGGAGCCAGGAGTAACCCTTAAGCACTGCTGGTGTGACCCAAAAACCAAAAAAAAAAAAAAAAAAAGGACTAAAAGGGCTGTTAACATGGCTCATCTGGTAAAGCACTGGCTTTTAATCCTTGAAATGCCAAGAGTAATGCTAATAGCCTCTGAACCCGATCAAATATGGCAAAATAAAAGGAAACAGGGACCCGAGCAGTGGCGCAGAGTGGTAAGGCATATGCCTAGCTGGCACTAGCCTAAGACACCGTGGTTCAAACCCCCGCTGTTCCATATAGTCCCTCAAGCCAGTAGCGATTTATGAGCACATAGCCAGGAATAACCTCTGAGCATCACCAGGTGTGGTCCAAAAAACCAAATAAATAAGTAAATAAATAAAATAAATAAAAGGAAACAAAAGTAAATTTTTATACAGACACACTGGTGCTGAGAGAAAAACTCAAAAGACTTGGGTACATGCTTTAATTACAGAATGTTCATGAAGCAACATGGGAAAATTGTGTCAATAGGAAGGAGAAACCAAATTAAAGGTTTCTAATTTTTTAATAAAGCGGTAGCAAAGAATCTCCAAATGGTCTAATATTCAACTAACACATTATTAAAAAATTTATAACATCAGTTTACCTATCAATATTGGATATAAAAAAGAAATTTTTCTAATCTGCATGTATTTTTAGTGGATAATTGACTAAAATACTTTATTGGTTATGAACATATTAGCATGAGTTTGGGTGTTTTTAAAGGACAAGGACCTAAAAATAAAAAAAAATCACTCAACTTGCTTTTCAATAGCATCCCACAATTCGCATGGTATAAGTATAATTACATAATACTTATCTTCAAGAAATAAGCATTACATAACAAACGCCAGAGAGTATAAATTCATATAACAGTGGAAGTAAGCTATAAATTATTAAGACCAATAAGTAGAGTGGATAGCCAATACATATAGAATTATACATCTTTAGAAGAAGTAAATAAAGCACACAAAATGCATATAACAAAAAATGTATGTTTGGCCCTTACTTATTTCAAGACACATATGAAAATGGCATGATTACAAGATAATACCTAGTATTTACTGCATCTAATTCTTTATCCCCATGGAAACCCTTTTCAAAGGTACAAGTTATTTCTCATGACCAAGTATGAGCTTCTCTACTGAAAGCCAGACCTATACATTTACCCAACCAACTACCAGTTCATAATTTTACTAGGATGTTCTAGGATTCTCAAATTTTAAGGCATTAGGAAGTTTTATTTCACAAATCAGTAATAATTTTAAATTTTTCAAACTTGTATTTTAAATATTTAGACAAAACTTAAATATTTCTTTAAGTAGACTTGGGAACTGACCTTCATAAATTATAGTTCAACTCAGAGAATAATTTATAGCTGAAACTACATGCACAAAAAAACCCAAGAACATTGGAACTTAGATTTCATGCCCACAAAAATAAAATAAACTATGCTTTGCTGACCTAATTTAGTTACCAAATAAAAACATATACGTACACACACACACATATATATATATTCATACTAATACTCCATGTACATTTGTTTCAAGCCTCTGAATATTTACAGATGTCCACCTTTTTGGGATACTACAATTGGCATTCTTGATTATTGATTTATTATATGAATATCATTCTGTGGGAAGAAATTTAAAAGTAGAAAACTGAAAACTAAATTTAAAGATAAAATTAGTCCCTCATGCCTAAATATACCAAAAATTTTGTAACTTTTTAATATTAAATACTAGCATAAATATTAACAGTATAAGTATGCCATGTATAATTATATATAACATACACATGACATACATATTCATATAAAGATTTAAAGAATGATCTCTTTATTGTTTGGGACATAAAAACTATCATAAGAGAACAATAGGAGCCGGAGAGATAGCACCGAGGTTTTTGCCTTTCAAGCAGCAGATCCAGGACCTAAAGTGGTTGGTTTGAATCCCGGCATCCCATATGGTCCCCTGTGCCTGCCAGGAGCTATTTCTGAGCAGATAGCCAGGAGTAACCCCTGGGCACCACCAGGTGTAGCCCAAAAACCAAAAATAAAAAAATAGAATAATAAATGACCCAAGGCAGAAACATTTATGAGCTATAGATCATCTATAGATCAAAAGAACAGAATTGACCAGGCAATTAGAAGTGAGAAGGGGGTAGGTGAGGGTAGTAGTATTGAGGAGTATAAGTGAGGAACCCTAAGACCACGGTGGAGTATGGTGTTGGAATTCTGTATTTATGTAACCTTATCATTAACAGTAATTTAAAAGTGTAAGACAATGCATTTTGTGGATTCAGATCTAATCTCATTGTCTTTAATCCACTTTGTTTTGACATTTATGTAAGGTACAAGATATGGATCGATCTTTAATTTCTTACATGTGGTTATCTAAGTGTTCCAACACCATTTGTTGAAGAGATTTTCTTTATTCCATTTCAAGTGCTTAACTCCTTTACCAAAGATTAATTGACTATGTACTTGTGAATTTGTACTGGATATTCTATTCGGACCCATTTATATGAAAGTCTGTTTTTCTTCCAATGCCATGCTGTTTTGATCATTATGACTTTGTATTAAAGCTTCAAGTTAGGTAATGTGATGCCACCAAATTACTTGTTTCTTAATACGGATTTGGCTAATCTATTTCTATGATTGTTATTCACTGCTATATGAATAGTTACTATGTTGTCTTCAATGTTATATTAACATTAAATGATATAGCCAATATTATAATTAAACATGTTTAGCATTTAAAAGTATACTGCCATGTGAAGAAAGAGTACAGGAGTTAAGGTGTTTGCCTGACATGTGGCTGACCCTAGAGCCCTATACTCCATATATCCCCTGAACACTACCAGTGTACAGATTTAAAAATAATTTCTGAGCACCAGTGTTGAATGTGGCTGGACTTCACAAAAATGCATACTGTCATAAATTTGTTTGTCAGGAGAGTAATTTGAAATCATGCATATTCCTCTTACAAAGTCAGTTGCTTCTAAAGAAACTAAATAAAGATAAGATCTAAAACAAAAATAGAAAAGAAAGCTTACAGAAATTTCCAGAAAACAATTGGCACTATTTACACCAAAATTTGAAAGCTTTCTCATGATAATCAAAAAGGCTAGAAAAATTAATTTTTGTTCATCCAGTTTGTTTTCTGATCATTGTATAATACAGTGTGTGAAGCATGTGCTCTTCACATGCTGTAAGAATGCTTTATTTTGAAGCTTATGAGAATTCTATGACTAATCCAGACTTACTCAGTAGAACTGTACACTAACTTATTAAATTCACCAAGTGTTCCAAAGGCACTTTAAAGTTTGAGATATATTTATGTCTACTACTTGTATGAAATATATATATATATGTGTATATGTATGTGTACATATATATGTATATATATGTATATATATATAAATATATATATATATATGGTTTTTGGGTCACACTCTGTGGTGCTCAGAAGTTACTCCTGGCTCTTGCTTAGAAATCGATCCTGGCAGGCATGGGGGACCATATGGGATGCCCAGATTTGAAACACCATCATTCCTGGATTGGCTATGTGCAAGGAAAACGCCCTACCACTGTGCTATCTCTCCAGCCCCCTGTACAAAATATTTTTCTTTAGTTTTAAGAACTGAATTATATTTGAATCACCATAAAAATCAAAATAGACATAAGAATAGACTAATAATAGCAGAACTAATATATATGGAAGAAGGGATGAGATTCCTTATCTTAGGGATCTTATTTCTCTTGCACCTGGTTTCATATAGGGAATAAATATAAATATAAATATAAATTGAGGCTTCTTAAACATGCCAGAAAATGTGTTTTCAGCGCTGCCAAGAGGATTGCCATTTCACGTTAAAAAAAGAATTCCATTCTGAAGTCTAACATTTAAATGATATAAGATTCCATTTTAATTAGGACAACAATGTGAAGCCAACACAAATAAAAAGCAGAGACAATTTTCTAATGGATTTAAATTACGAGCTTGTGACAAGCTATGACAAATGACATATTTACTTTTCATAGGAGCTAACCGAATGCCTTAGATAAAATGTAAACTAAAAAAAAGCTTAAATTAGAAATTAAGTAATTCATTAACAATATATTAAAAAAACATTTTCTCTTGTAACAGAAAATGAATCTGTAAAGCAGAACAGTTAACTGATAAAATCCAATATATAACTGAAGCTTAGTAACAAGTTTGGAAATTGACCTTGCTCTAGATATTGAGATGTTCGTATTAGAATTAGTTAGGTATACATGGAGGTCAAGCATCATCCTTAAGTCTCACTAAAGAGCTTCTAACTTGCATCTGATCAGAAATACATCAGATTCTGGGTTTTGACATCCCAGTGACTTCAGTATGGTGGTTAGGCAGCTGCCACTTATTTCATTTTCATAGCCTTAACAAGGGGTATTTTGGCAAAATGTTTAATCTAATAAATTCATGACCTAGCATTTTATCTTCCTCATCATGGCCTTCATCTCCTTAAGGAAAAGAGGATTCAAATATGACTGCAGAAACTGAGTGGAAAATGAGAATATAAGTATACACTTGCTTGAAGACATCACGGTGAACTAATGACTAATTACTGTGCAATTGAATACTAATGGAGAGGCTCATGAAATCAACATGAACAGGAAATGAACTCAATATGACCAATGATTCCACAATTAAAATCAAATAAATGCCTCGTAATAGGAAGACTTAAAAGATATTACAATCGCCAGTCAATTATTTTTCATGTTGCACTTTACTAAAAAATCAGAATAATGCTAGGTAGAAGTAACTAGCTTGATACCTTTTGAGAAGTTAATATACAACTGAAATGTGAATTATAGCACTGTAATTATCTTCCAATTAAAGAACATAAAAGTAGTTCAATAGAAAGTCACTTATTAAAGCAAATCAGATAAACATGAGCTCCAGAAAGGAAAACTGAAGAGGTTACTTTTCTAGGATTCCTTAATTAATTAATTATCTCTCCAATATTTAACTCTTTAAGTCTTAGCAGTTATAGTCAGAAAACTATCAAGAGGAAGCAAGCTTAGGCACTAGTGTGATAAAGCAACACATAAAATAATTTCTAGATGTCTTTAGTTCTGATGCCTCACGGAATATTGGCAATTATAGAAACTTTTAATAAATATTACTACCTCTTTTACGAAAACTGCAAACACATTTCCTTTAGTTCTATTTCATTTTCTCCTTTCCACAATCCAGTATCTGAGGGAGGCAGATTGAAATAAACTGCAATATTTTTCTTGAAAAGCCTACTCACTTACTCACTTATCAGCTGTGGATCTAATCAAGGACCTAATAAGTCCATAATGGTACATTTACTTCCCAGGAGAAGCCACTGTTTCTCATCATTTCAGAAAATACCCCTTGCAAGGTGCAACCAAGAACCACAGACTTACTGCAACAGTCTAATAATTTGATTGGGAGCCCTTAGGCAGGGATAACTTAAATTACAATTAGAGAGTCCTCACACTGGTGCTAACATCTGTGTACTGAACCACTGTATACTGATTAAAGGTTTTTAAAAGAGAACTAAGTACTTCCCACATTAGAGACGAGTCTAATTCTAATGGCCCTCATCCTTAGCATGTAATACTTCGGCATTCCCCGCTGAGCACCCTGCTCGCAAATCCAAGAATACAAACTGGGTAAAACCATCTTAGAAATGTCCAATAAATGCTCAGGTGTCAGTGGGCAGTAAGGTAGAGGCATAATAAGAAAACTAAGGCACTTTTTTCTCCCATCGCTTTTCCTGTGTCAGCTTCCTCTCCGGTTTTGTGGCTTTTTGTAGCTGGGGTGTTTTTGTTTGGGTTTTTCCCTTAATAGACTGATTCTAAGAAGAGGGTCAGAACTCAGCAAAATTGCCATGGAGTCATCAATTAATGGATGTGGGAATGAATGAGAACACATACACCACATTCTTCCGTGCCCTCGTGCTTTATTATTAAATGAATTATGCATGCAAGGAGAAGAGAACCAGAAGAAAACAGAGCCACAGAGTTCTCCTCTACATCCTAGCCTCCCCTCTCCTTCCCCCTCTATTCATTAGGACCTTTTTTAAAAGCACATGGCTACAGCAGATGTCCCTGAGAGAACATTTTGTTTCCCCCCTGCATCCAGGCACAAACACCTGGGCTCTGACATAACGTCCAGTGGAGGCGATTTTCTTTTTCCTTTTTTAAACTTTCCTTTTATTTGGCTTGCATACGAGGCTAATAATGAGGTTTTAAAAACTGTACACAATCAGTATACAATTACACTCATGGGGAGCCTGACATGTAATTTCTGATAAACCCATATAACTATGAACAGCAAAAGGAACCACAGAGCGCACACAATGTGTGGGGTCATCAGAAAACAATGCCAACACAATCTCTGCGTCATGTCTTGTTGCATAGTATTAATCAGTACAAACATTGTTTGGAAAATGAGAGGGGAGAGAAAGAGCAGTTCCCCAGCTGCCAGTGCTTTGCCATCAAATCTGATAGTTCCATCTAACATAAGAGACTTCAGCAATAAAGCTCAGTACCAACTAATGACTCTGGAGGTGTCTATTGAAACTGCTCAAAATAAAATCAAATAACATCTTTGTAAATAATCCCAATTCTCATGAAATTTCTTATTACACATTATGTTCAGCAATTTTTATATTTTCATTTTGAAAATGTATCAGCATCCTTAAAATGTACTACTAATAATAAGTCGGTAATGAGTATCCACATTAACAAACTTATCAATTAGGCTAGTTAACAGCCCATCATTTTAATTGGTGTCCAATCGCCAAATTATACGTGTTAAAATGATTTTTCCCTATTGATTGTTACAGGTAAAGAATATGAAATTGTTTCATTATTAAAGGCTTATCCAGGACCATAAGAATGACAGTCTGGGTCACTTGGGAGCACGATGCAATACTATTGTCAATAGTATTGATAGATCTCAGGAAAAGTGAGTCTGGAAAAAAGCAGAAATGTCTCAAGCTATTTTTTACTTTCTTTTTAATAGGTTATAGTATGACCTGTATGGGAGGAATTGGCTGTTTCAATTAGGTTTATGCTATTTTCAATAGAACTTCCAATCAGTGCATTTAGCTGGAAAGCAATTCCTGACTTTATTATTACTGTTGCTATCCTTAAAATGCAGTCTATTTTTTTAATATATCAGGGGGTTGAAGGGAAAATGGGAACAATGAAGAAAAAGACCCAGTAACATGCCCTTAGGAACCAATAGCAAAAGTGGAATAACACGAAATGGGAGATGAAAATGAAAAACGTATCTTATTAAACCATCATAATTAAGAAGTAATAGGTATTCATAAAGAGACCCATGCCCAAAGGCCTAAAGACGTCTACAGCAGGAAAAGAAAATGTTTTCAAAGAGGTAAAAATCAACAGATAATATATGGGGAAAAGCAAAATAGACCCAGCAAAAAACGAAAGACAAAAGATCTGCTTCTTGAAGCTACACTTGCAGTTCAATGTGGACAAACCAAAAGGGAAACAAAGTAAAGCAAAGGAAAACCAGCTGGCCTCTTTGCAACTGCACGTAAATTCTGGAAAATGCAGACATAAAAAGTATTTAACTGAGCACCTCGTTCCCCATCACCTGTGGCTTATATTATGGGATGGTCCCTGACTCTGAACCCTGAAATTACAATTGCTGCCCGAGATCCAGGGGAATCGGGGCCGGATGATGAAACTGACCCCACATTATTCATTTCAGCACAAGACAGGAATTAATTGGATGGATTTTCCCTTAGCTCCTGTACTCTGAAGTTAGCTGGACCTAGGAGTACTGAGGAGACGTGTGTGAAGGAAAGAAATACATTTGGTCCTTGGGCACCCCCTAGTGTCTATGTTAACATGAAAACATCTCCGAGGTATCTTTCTCCCTTTCCGGCTCAAAGAGGGCAAGAGGGAACTCCTTAAACCCATTCCAGGACTCCCACCTAGTGGGAATCTGCTTTCTGCTCAAGCTAGGAAGCAAGCTGTCAGATTCAACTCCCCTTTCCTGGAAAGTCCTGGAGCTTCTGCTTTCTACTAACTTTGTCTTAAAGTGGCTGAATTTGTTTTAAGAAAAAAAGTGAAAATTCTAAGGGATTCAGAGAGATCTGTAATTTGATTTAAAAGATAGATGATTTTCACAGTTAAGGCACCAGCTGCAAAATGGAAAAGAGTATAGAGAGAAAAATCCATGTCAGAGAATATATGGCAGTTTGTTCTTACAGAGAAAACTTGTGAGAGTTTGAGTAAGTGCTATGACGTATTTATGTTTGCCAATATGATTGGATGTGAATGCTGTGAAGACTGCTTGCCACTTCTCCCAGTCAGCGGTTCTTGGAGCAGCATTCATTTGTATAATGAAGATATAATTTAAAAGTGGCTTGGAAAAAGCTTTAGTGTAAGCACCTTTGAAATTTCCCATATGAATTGTATGTGATTCTCTTTCTGTCTAGATAAATTAATTTTTGTGTCTCAGAGTTACACGTGGAGTAGGCTTTACCATGAAAACATTACAAAAATGTTAAAGGATTAAAAAAATGTTTCATCCGTGTTCATCTTAAAAGTGTAAATGTGGCAGAATGCCATTACTATAATTGGCTGTGTAACAGGATTTCAGTATGCCCCCAGCATTCACAATTTTAGGGATAACACCTTTCTGTATTTCTCTGTACAATTCCAAGTGACACTTAAATTTTCCCTAGTTTTTCCACCATAATGTGTTTGCTCCAATATTCTGGGGAAAATACTGTCATTCTATTGAACTCTGAAGAGTATATGATGGTAGTACAGGGTACTTTTGCTTACTGCAACTGAGAGGGCTGTATTTGTAACCCATAGAAGAGAATTTTAAAGGGAAAGGCCTTTTGAGACCAGCTGAGCTATGCCCTTACTTAGGAAATGAGGAATTAGGAGTGATTTGGGACAATTTTTAGTCATTAATGTATCTTTATACAAAATGACACAGTGTGGGGCTCTGAGATATGGCTCAGTGGTTGATGAGGCCCTGAGTTTGATCACAGTGGCAGCACTGCTGCCTGTAATCTTTAGTGCTGTGACAAAGTACGTTAACTCAGGTGCACCACAGCCACATATGTTTGAGTACCCCAACTAAAGCCTACAACCCAGATGAGCAAAACCAACTATGAGCACCACCACCATGTATATGGCCCCAGATGATAACTCTCAGGGAAAGGAAAAAATTAAATGACATAATAGGAACTTTATGAATAGAAATCTATGACAAGATAAAGCGGATTGCAAAATATTGTTAATGCTCCTTTCGTGTCAGTGGCACAGAGCCTTAAGATAAAAGTATCTGGCTGTGTCCCGGAGCACCAACCTAGCAGGAGATACCTATGAGTTTAGCTCTCAGCTTTTGTCCTGTATATCTCTGACTCACACATGCCACTTAAACTGTAAAAGAGGAGAAAAGGGGGATGGAATGTGAGAAACCTCTTATCCCACTCTCACCCACATCCCAAGCCTGTGAATGAAACCCTTTTGTTCCTTTTCTGGCAAGAAATGCTATTTTAAAGTCCAAATATAGCTTGCTTCTAGTTATAGCCTACAGAAAATAAACTTACTTTTAAAAAGGAATCTTGCATATGGTAACACAATTTATATAATTCTCTTTATCTCTGATCTTTATGCCAATGGCTGCTTTACGGATTATGGCCTCAGTCCCTGACAAATCTGCTTACTGAATTTTTGGCTTACAAAACTGGCAAAAGAAACATTATCTGAAATACATTCATAAGGCTCAACATTTTCATAATAGCTACTTTACATAGCCTAGTAGGTTTCCCTTTAAGACACCAATTAGATTTTTTTAAGTGACAGTGTTAATTTTTATGATTATACACAGAACTGAGATTTTTATTTAATACACTAGGCCTTCTTCTAAAGCTTTTCAAGGGGATCAACTACTTTGCCAACAAACGGGTGTCGCAACAGAGGTGATTATAGTAATTTTTCATGTAATTGGGAGTCACCATTTGGTTGCTATCTTTCACATGCTTGTTGATACATCATATAATCCTTTTTAATGGGGTTTTGTTGTATGTTTCAGGAACAGGCCAAGCAGCCAGAAAATAAAAGAGGAACCCCATGGCTGGTGGGAACTACAAGATGTTTGAAACATCTGCCTGGTTCTTTCAACACAGAATTTTTTTTTTTAATTTCAAGCAGATTAAATACTGAGAAACAGGTTTTTCAGAAGTTGGGGAAAAGCTTTCCTCTCACAGGGAGATGTCTCAAAAAAAATAAATGCTATGCACACTCCATAGCAGAGTTTTATAAAGAATAAGAATATGTAAGCATTCCTTAAAATGAAATGTCCTTTCCTATGATTTCAAGAATTTAAGCTCAATGCAAATGCAGCAGGTTGCCACTGGGATTCACTTTTTATACTTTTTACTCTCAACTGCTCTTTTGTCACAATTAAAGCAAAGTGCTTTGATGCAACAAATGTAAGAGAGAGATGACATGAGAATATTTGATGTTTCAATAAAACAGCAGGTAAAGGTCAAAAGTAAAAGTTGAGGTGTGTATATTCCATACCGAGATGTGTCGTCTTGGGAGAGTTGTGTAAATATACAGATCCTCAAGTGTCCTTACCACTTAAAAAAACACCACTGTGATTCCTGTCTCCCCCAAAATGAAGTTAAAATGGATTAGAGTAGGTAGGAAAATATTTTATGGTTAGAACACTAAATTCTAGGCCTAATAACTTGACTTAGGATCACAATTTCTTTGAACACCCTTCCTTCTGAGAACCACTAAAGTCACTTTATCTATCTGTAATATGCATGATTTTTATGCTATGTGAACATTTTCTTTGGAATTTTCTGAGAAGTATTAAAATTAAACTGCTCAAATTTATGAAAAGTATATAATAAAAAATCTCCTCAGCACTTGAATTAGCAGAGTGACTTATTTTTAATACATCAATACTTGCTTTTTCTTCCATATAAAGTTCATTACTACTAACAGTCGTGTTACTTAGAGAAAATTTCAGCTGTGCCCAATTCTTAAATATTGTTTTGATAAAGAATCTCAATCTGGTTTTAAATTTAGTGCTCCAAATATTGTTTTGTAATTCAAGAACAAAACTCAATATGCAAATCATACTCAGTTTCTAATATCTGAGATAAAGATAATTTGCTTGACTAGCCATGTGTTAGAATTTGAACATCATATAAATTAGTCTTCAACAAATCCTATTGTTTATTTTACTTTTAAATAGGTAAATGTGAGATACAACTCTAAATAAAAATCAAATAATACATCTAGCTTACTTACTACCAAGTTTAACTCATAACATTAATAATAAATATAAGTGGAGATCATCCTAGTCTGAGTAGAAATGAATATGCCCCATGTAATACTGCTATACTGATGTTTAGCTGTAAGTACTTTGAACATTTAAGGTCATACATATACTCACTTTTTCAAAAGATGGTAAGTGATTTATGTTTCTGATGGAGGAACAGAAAATCAACAAAGACCATTGGTAAAATTAAAATCAATTTTAATTTTATAATTTCCTCAAGTAATTAAAATGAAATGCAGGATCCATAAGAAAGTTGATCTATATATCCAAACCTTAAACAAGCAAACAAATAACAATACACATTCTAGGAGCCCCTAATTTCTAGGACATCTTAATTATTGAGTAGTTCTATCTGTCCAGTAACCCAGAAATTAATGTGACTGATCAGTAAATCAGAAAGCTTTCTAGCATAAATATTTCAAATTAATTTTATAAATTACTTTTAATTTACATAAAGGGAAAAAACCTTTGTGAAATATAGTTTTAGAGTGAATATTCTATCAACAATAACATTTATACCCACATCCCAGTAATGTCTATCACTATAAAATTCAAAACATAAAAATTGGGGCCAGCGAGGTGGTGCTAGAGGTAAGATGCCTGTCTTGCAAGCACTAGTTAAGGAAGGACCACGGTTCAATCCCCCCGACGTCCCATATGATCCCCCCAAGCCAGGGGCAATTTCTGGGCATGTAGCCAGGAGTAACCCCTGAGCATCAAATGGGTGTGGCCCAAAAAAACAAGGAAAAATACCATAAAAATTATAAACCTAGGGGCCAGATAGAACAGTGGATAAGGTTTTCGTCTTGCACGTGGCTGACCTAGGTTCATCCCCGGCATCCCATATGGTTCCCCATGCCTGCCAGGAGTAATTTCTGTATGCAGAGCCATAAGTAACCCCTGAGTTGTGCAGGGTATGACCCCAAAACCAAATAAATAACCTTATATTTTCTGTATAATGTATATTAAATATATTAGAAATATATATAAGCCAAGTTTACAGATACTAATTTCTTCCTCCACAGAAGAAAATTTTTTTCTCAATTTGATAATATTTTAAAATATTAAACCAGCAAGAATACTTTTTCTTCCCTTAAATGGGTGCATGTTTCTACTTGATAAACTTCTTGTATCCAGGCAAATGGCACAAATAAAATTATGGAGTGAAAAAAGTCTTTAATTTTCCTTCTTTTTTTTTTTTTTGGTTTTTGAGTCACAACTGGTCACGCTCAGGGGTTACTCCTGGCTCTACTCTCAGAAATCGCTGCTGGCAGGCTCGGGGGACCATATGGGATGCCGGAATTCGAACCACAGTCCTTCTGCATGCAAGGCAAACACCCTACCTCCATGTCATCTCTCCAGCCCCTCATTTTCCTTTTCCTTCTTAAACAAGTTAACACTTTTTAATTTAATTAATAAATTTTGTTTAGTAATACCATTATCACTTTGTTCTTTATAAAATGTAATTGGAAGAACACGAAGACAAGGGTTTATTAGAATTAATATAGCTTATAGTTTTTCTCCTGAGTTTAAAAATCATAAACTATTCACTAATATAAATTCTTGGAACAGGCTGTCAGATCCATTATGATAATTAATAAAATGGCATACTGAAAATGCTACTGTTGTTAAAATTGTTATTTTGGTGATTGTTGTTGTTTCTGATGATACTATTAATAACATACTGTGTTGATAAAAATAATAAAAAATGTTAAACACAAACACAATGCACATTATACTATCTATACACACATGCAATACTGGAATAGATATTTTCCTGACCAAAAGTTGATTATCTAAGTTGTAGGTGACTCCCACAGTATTATTCTTAAGAGAGTATAGTGAATAGGAATGGATGAGGTTTTGCAAAAGAGCTAAGAAACCAGTTTTTACACAACAGCTCTTCTTAAAGTACAAACTAGAAGTTGGAGAAGCATGACAAGCCTTGAGAAGGAAGTATCTGTAGTGTATGAAAACAACGTATATTTAACAGGAAAGTGACAAACTTAGGTTTAGAATGCTTAAATATCAACATATATGATAAAAATGATTAAAAGTATGATCATTTTATTTCCCTAATGTTTTTCTGATTACAAATGAAATATTATTTTTAATGTATAGAAGACTATAGAGAAGAAAATATGAATAATACTATTAATAGGCAGGTGGTTAAAATTTGAGTCATTTATTTTGTAATGGAGATAATCCTAATTAGGTCAATAGATTAAATACTTTTCTCAGGTTATATCACAATATGAAAGTACAATCAAGCTTTTGGTTTGATCAGCATTCTTTTAAAACATACAAACAAACACACACACACTAAAATGGGAGCTTTTATGCTCCATGAGTTTTTTTGGTAAAACTTTCGATTATATATATGAATATATATATATATGTGCATATATGATGTGCACAGGTATAAGGTGATGATAGAAACTGAACTTTAGATTGGGTCATGGACAAATACTGAATGAACCTAACTGCCAAAAGACTACAATTGTCACAATTTTAGTTGATTTATTTGAAAAAATAAAGAATTCATATTGTATTAAAAAATAATTAGACATTTCACAATAAGCTTAACCTTGGCAAGAAATCATCTTAAAATGCTACTTTATTATGAAACTGGTGGAGTTCTCAATTGCTTTTGCCTGATTATACTCATACTCTAGATTCCACTGAGCAAAAGCAGACAGTGTTGTTAACCTTGTGGTGCTCACAAACTAGATATTAATCAAATAACCAAGCAAATAATTGTACAATTTCAGCTGTGATAAATGCCATGAAGCTCAAAGAGTCTATAACAAGTGAATGTAATCTAATTTAACCTAAACAGGAATTCAAAAGAATATTGCCTTGGAATAGCATCACCTCATTTTAAAGTTAAGTAAAAGGTGAAGGGGAAACTGTCCAGACAGAGAAGATGCAGATCCAAATATGTGGTTACCAAAGGGGTCACAGGGAGTTCAAAAAGTAAATAGTCCATCCACTGAAGTATAATCTCAAAACACTTGTACATATTTATATACAGTAGGTAAAGAGGTCTTACTGAAAAAAGGAAGATGGGGAGTGGAGAATTTAGAGATTACTCAGGGATTAGGGACACATTTTATTGTCATGAAAACCAGATTTAAACCCACTATGACACATGCTTTCATGCCGCACCACTCAGTGTGGCCCTTGTGGGCCCACAGCACATCTGGGTTCAAATAGCACTAGATCCCAGGGTCTAACATTGACTATTTCAGCTAAATTTACGTCACACTTTCTTGGACATTGCTTGAGAACAACCCCTCCCCAAGAAGGAATAACTGCTTCAACAAGTTTAAGCAATTCACTGCTTAAAATACAAACACTGGTGGGTTCTGTATCCTTTTATGTAGAATTTTAACTATGCTTTTTAAATTTTAAACTGTGTTATTAACCTTCATCAGAAAAGCTGAGAAGATTTAAAATGTAAACAGATATTTCCAGGTCCAATGCTTGTCTTTATATATCAGTAAATATGCATGTATCCCTCATAATAATTTATTTACTAAAATGCCAGCTTATACCTCATAAAAATAACACAATAATGTCTCGGCTAAAGGCAAAGGGAAATAGGAAACATTTAAATATGTATTTTATATATATGAAAAGACAAACAAACTAATCAGCTATAAGTCTGAATTCTAAAAATTGTAAGGTAGAGACTCATTTGGGTTTCTTGATTCCTTCTAAAGTCGCTTGGCAATTTTCTATACATTAAGTACCTTTAATTTTAAAGAAAGTCAAGGCTTCAAAAAAAATGAAAGAAA